>JAQFXW010002120.1:0-13581 GCA_034693945.1 Dendrobaena attemsi
CAGAAAGTGCTTTGATTAAAACAGAACTCTGGTATACCCAACTGCTGTCCTTTCAAAATTTGATATAATAAAGAGGTAGGATTACACGATTTATAGCAATCGACCTGTACTCTTAAGTTGTAACCTTGAAAGTCACCTTAGAGCATCTTAACGGACTGTATCATTACATCTTTACAGATGTGACTATTTAGATTTGTTACAAGACGAATGTTGGCAGGCTTGTTCAGTTTATTTTGCCAGTCAATCACCATTTGGCCTCGCGTCAGATTTCCATGCAATTCCACAGTTGCATAGACTTCTGCAACTTTCTCCACAGCTTTTGGCTCTAACAGAACAGACATGGCAAGCTGGTCAAAAAGCAGGTATTCAGACGTTCCACGTGATTTCATCACAGTCACTGCATTGTGGTCAATGTCTCTCATCAACGCAGATAGCTTTGTCTTGCCCGAGGCATACTCTTCCTCATACCAGTTCTATAAATAGAAAAAGCATACACTTTAATTAAGTGATTTATTTCCAATCTCATCACACAAGCAGTTCAGTATCAGTGCTATTTAAGTTCCAGTTGACTTTGGAGATTCAGTTTTAGTTTTGTTTTAACTATTCAGTTCAGTTTTTAACTATTCAGTGCAGTGTCAATTATAGTTTTCACATATTTTCAGTTTTAGTTTAAGTTTTCACAACTTTACAGTTCTAAATCAGTTCTGTAAGGATTAAGCAGAAGCAATTAGATGTACTTTTTGTTAATAGCATTCATTTTGACTTGTAAGAACAACAGATAAGCAAAAATTCATGTTTTCATGCTACTGATTTAATAAACCGAGTCAAATCAAGAGTTTATCTAAGCGGAGTCCAAGTCACTAAAAATCGAGTAGAAGTTTGTTAATATGAATACACTGAAACACGCAATTCAATGGTGAATTTTCTGAGCATTAGCGTAATAGCATAGCCAAAATTGTAAATCATAACTGCAAATGTTGTTGTTGCCAGCAGACGAAAAATACATTGGTCACATCACAAAGTGAGCTTACCACATACATGATGTCCTTAACACTTTGACTGTTAGGAACGAGATATCTCGTCATAAATTAGGTATGTTTGGACGCGAGGGTCGAGATATCTCGTTCTTCAGGGTCCTGTATTGATGGCTTAATAAGGCAAACAATGTTACAATGGATCTTGCCGTCTCAATGGTCTTTGACAGCAGTGATGCGTGTCTTATTAGCATTTGAGTCGATTCAGCACATGCTGTGATCCATTAGACCGGGCGGCGAGCGCCGCGAAGCGTATACAGAGTTTAAATATGACGCGGCTTATGCTCTGCGGAGAACAATAGACCCGTCGGTGTCACCCTGGGGGTCATCGAATGGTCAGTCAGATTCTGTCGCTGGGGTAAGATATTTCGCTTCGCGGGGAATGTGTTAAGCTAATCTGATTAGTGTGTCCTTTTTGTAAGCATTGTGACTGAAGTAGTGTTTCTCACTTTAATCTACCCAGGCCTATTGATTTCCAAAACCAATTATTTAAATCCTAGCATTTGTTCGTTAATTCTCAGTAGTTTGTGCGACTGCGTCGTGTAAGCTGTGATGCATTGAACTCAGGAGGTAAAAGAACTGACTCAATTCGGGTGTGGGGAGTCACTCTTATCAGACCTGAGAATGTCCACACACATTGAAGAGGTATCTTTTTTCATCATGCTCTTCCTCCTTGGATGCAATCATCATGCTTCCGACTTGCGGTTTTTCTCCTACAAGCCTGTTTCCCACCTGATGTATGCCTTCTTTGTCTTCTGGGATTATGCAAGTTCGGACGAGAGGGACCGTATTGAGGCCATGCTGCCGCGGATAAAACGCAAATGATTCCTTTCTTCAGATGTCCATAGCACAGAAGAACTTGTCAGAACCATGAACGACCTGCTCCAAGCTATCCAACATGGGCCTCATGATGTGTTCTGCACTTTGTTCCGAGCACCACAACAGAGCTGTTACAACCTCCATCCCCGCTCACACATGTTCGTACTTTCCACCAGGGACAACAGCAACTACATCTCTAGAGTCCTATTCAAGAACATAGACTAACAGGAAACCTGAATTAAAAACCGTATCACATACTACAGTGGTTCCCAACCTTGTTTGACTCCAGGGACACGTTTCTTATTTGAAGGACATGAGGGACAACAAGGTAGGTTACAATAAATTTGACAGTGATGTGCAAAATAGTTTTCAGAAGTATTTTGAAAATAGTTCTACAAAATAGTTTTCAAAAGAAAGTGTTGAAAATACTTTTACAAAATAGTTTTCAAAAGTATTTTGAAAATATTATTTTGAAAATAGTTTTTGAAAATAGTTTTTGAAGATGCTTTTCAGAAATCAACACTTTACACTTTTATTGCAACTCGATCACTAGTGTGTACATATAAGCTAACACTGCGTTAAACTATGCCTAAGTATTGACTCTGATTATGAACATAAATTTAATCGAGTAGAGCTTAGAGGTGGTCTTAAAACCAAAGTCATTGGCAGGTTTTTAGAATTTATTTTTATTTTTAAGAGGAACTTTGGTAAATTATTGTTTAAAAATGTATTTTGAGAAAGTATTTTGGAAAACTATTTTGAATTCTCTAAAATAGTTTTTAGAACTATTTTGAAAATACTTTTACAAAATAGTTTTCAAAAGTATTTTGAAAATAGAGATCAAAATAGTATTTTCTATTTTGAAAATAGCAAACTATTTTCAAATTACTATAATGCCCATCACTGCAATTTGAGACCTTATGCATTTGTCGGTAAATTTTATGCATTTTTACTAAAAGCATATGAAATTATAAAAATTTAATCAAAATTGAATGTTTGATTGATAAGTTGAAAGAAGGATAGCAATGGGAAAAGAGGCATTTACAAAAAGGAAATAACTACTGAGGGGGATAAGAAATAGGAATCTGAAGAAAAGAATGATAAGACACCTACCTACCTGTGTGGAGTGTGGTGCTGTAGTTCTCAGGAACTTGGACCATGAGAAAGAAAGACATAAAGAGCCTAGACTCTAGAGTCTTCTGAAATGTGAACTTGGAGAAGAGCAGCAAAGCAAAATCATGTAAATGGAACACAAAAGTAAGTAAGTATATTCTTTATTATACCAGTTGCTGAGCACATTCTGGTGAACAGACAGTAAACAATCAGACACCAATACAGACAACTGTTGAAACCAAGTTTCAGAAAAATGTTAGACTATTTTAGATCAGGTTATGGTACACAAGGTACATGTATACGTTATAAAGACTTAGTGTAGCAGACCATGTCCAATAACATAGGGACAACTAAGAACTAAGTGCCTGAAAGGATTGGAGAAGTAAGAGAATGATTAAGTGCAACCAGGGGAAAGACTGGAAATGGATTGGCAGACATTCAGAGGGGAACATCTATGGAGAACAGTGACAGAATGGAAATTGGTGAGGAAAAGAATGAGAAAGAGACCAAGAAGATGATACTGTATAATATTCAGCTTTTGGTATCTGCCTGAAATGACCATATTATGGTCATGGCAGACAGATGCCAAAAGCCGAAAGAGAAGGCACAACATAGAGCGAAAGAGGAGTGGCTATATGGAAGTTATGGAACATGTCAGCCTGCCTATAAAACAGAAAAAAATCAAGAAGAAGCGGACTGGCAAACTGTACTACTTGGTAGTGAGCTCAGTAAATTTGTACAGATTGACAATATACAGAATATGGATGCAATTGACTGAAAATGTTTGGGAGTTGCTCTCAGCTGGACTGAGATATGATTTTTTTAAGAAATTTGCTGAGAGCACAAAATGTGTCTAGACTCTCTATAAAGTTATGTTTCTAATTCTTTATGTGTAGATGTCTTTTATGGCCTGCCTGTCTGCCTCTGTGTGCCTGTGCCAGTGTGCCTTTCTGCATTTTAAACTCGGTTTCAGATTGTCCAGTTTAGAGTGAATCCTGCTGTGCCTTATATTTTGCTCTCAGTCGCTGGGTCTTTGGCTTTGTGTTTCACAGTAGCCGGAATGGGTAGGAGGATGGCAGTGTGCGTGCCTACATGGCGTGTCTGTTGTGGATAACACCTGCCTCCTGCTATAAAGGAGGATGTAATCTTGATGACCCACTCTGCCTGGCTGTGTGTGAACCGATTTTGGAAGGAAGCCGAGGTTATGGGAAACAGACCTGCCTATTACATGCCAGCTTTATAGCCGTATTAGATTATTGCATGTGGCTCTTTTGGACATATTTTTTGTTTATTACTTTGCTGTTCTTGTCTATTATGTCCTGGTGAAACATTATTGAGACAAAGCAGAAGCGCAGTACCAAGTAGTTTAATTGAAAAATGCTGAATAAATATCACTTTGTTTCTTAATTAATTAATAGCATGTTCTTTGTTACTGTTTAGTGAGCACTATAACATGCATTTATTCGTTAATTTTTGTTGTGCTGGTGGTTGTTGCTGTTTATTTAATATTGTGATAGGCCTAAAGTCCATTACAAGCAATAAGCAACAAGAAGGAAGTTTGGGAATGGGGATATTACTTTTAAGCCATGAGAATTAAACCACAGACATCAGTGTTCATTGATGCTGCTATAGCCTACACTTTTGTGTCTTTATGAGGTTGTTGCTGATTAGTAGCAGGATCCATGGATTATGGGTATGTAACTGGTAATGGTTGCTCTTCTACCATTGCTGTTGAGCACAGATGATATTTGGAAGACCCTGGACATTTGAATATATTCAAAGGCTTCATGTCTTTCGAAATCTCCATGCGTTGGATTATTCTTAACTTTTATGGAGACTTTGCTGATGACAACGGGGCTCTTCTTCAGCATAGATAATTCCAGTTTTATTTAG
The DNA here is from genome assembly GCA_034693945.1 of Dendrobaena attemsi. Classification (NCBI taxonomy): domain Eukaryota; kingdom Metazoa; phylum Annelida; class Clitellata; order Crassiclitellata; family Lumbricidae; genus Dendrobaena; species Dendrobaena attemsi. Next base: position 4,860 of record JAQFXW010002120.1, read on the forward strand.
TGGCCTGGTGATCTGGCTAATTTATGCTGAAAATATTCTGGCCTTTCACCACGCTGCATCTGCAGAGTTTCTGTTACTACGTTCAATGGCTTTTGCTTCATCCAACGGTTTGACTTAATGGTTTTATATTTGTATGGCCCATTTTCTTAGTGAATACAATCCCTTTTACTTGAATCCCACCATTTGCCAGTTATGCAGTTTTTAATGACTAGTTCAGCCTCTTGACACAGACCAGTTACTATGTTCGACCTTATAGTGTGCTTAGTCTTATAGGAACTCCAAGACTGGATATGCATATATTTGTGTTAAGTGACTTGTTATGTAGTAATTATTATGCCTTTAGCATGCACTTGTTTTTATTTTGAAGGTCATTGAAAAGTCTAGTTTAAGAAATTAAATTGTGTGTGTTTCTAGGTTCAACTTTACATAATTGTCCCATGTCCATTGTCCAGCCATGTAGCCCTTTGTGAACTATATATGAGATATGGAACTGAAGGCTTTTTTAAAACCTAGGTTACAGGTTTGGGAGCAGTCAAAACCCAGTACCAGTGGCATGTCACTTCTGTTCTATTTATTTTCTTTTAATCTCAGGCTGACACCCTGGTCATGCATTCCAGTAAAATGTGTGTGCATGACCTTGGGACATTTTGGATATCAGTCTCGCCAAGCAGCTAATATGGATGATTGTTAGGTGTAGAGCAAGATCCGTGCGATGGTAACTGAACATTCAGATGTCTACCGTGACCAGAACAGTGCTGAGTGATTTTTGTCGTTTTGGATTTAAGCATATGGACGATTGGACGTAAACTCATTTCGCAAATTCGAATGCTGCCATCAACAGTCCATCCGTTCAACCAGCAATGGGCTTCAGGTCATTCCAGCAAGATATTCACCCTCAGATCTAGCAAACGAGTGCATGTATCATAAATCAAGATGATTTAGATGAAAAAAGGCTGCAGTGGTGAGAATCATCACATTCCAACAATCGACGGGGTGGAGTCCGCTACCACCCCCGTTCAAGTTCAATCATTACTACCACCGCAATGGACTAGAATTGGATGTTTGGTCTCTGCGTGTTTTGCGATGGAGTACAACGTCGTTGACTTTTCTAAATGGGTGGAGAGTGCTTGCAAAAATAACACCTTCGTGACTGACATCAAAGATTGCGCGCTTTCTTGCAAGACTTGTCGTGTTGTAACGCTTTACAAATGCCTAGTTGTATTGTATCAAGCATATTATGTTCTGAATCTTGTCGCTCAAACGCAGTGCCACAAACAGATTTTCATGCATAGAATTCTTGCTGCCGAAAATGTATGTACAGCCTCTAGAGTGTCAGTAGAATTGATAGGAGATATAAGTACACAGGATGTAGACAGCAGCGCTCTGTCTGGGACCATGGAATCATCTTGGATCAGAACTAAAATTCCAATCAGATTACCCACAGCTTCATGAGTTGCGGGTGATTTCTTATCTCATGGCACTGTGTCTACACGCACCCTAGCCTTCATCACCAGCCGTCTTGATCATTGATGATCTCTCCTCTCATCCTGACTGGTCGTCTTGACTGGGTTCTTCAGTCTGCTGCGAACCGTGTAGGTTGCTTAACTGAAGGTGCCCCTGTTTCTGTGTAATTGTAGGATGCTCTTCACTGGCTTCCCATCCTGCAACGCGTAAACTACAGAATTGCTGTTCTGGTTTGGAAATGCTTCCTAGGCAGCTTTCTGTAACAGCTTACTTGTGTTCTGCTGCCCTGTTTCTGACATGGCTGGCCAGAGTGCTTTTCATAGTCTTCTTCTCATGGTCAGTTCCTTATTCCTTGTTTATGCACCTCTGTACTTTTTCTGTTGTTGCCCCTTTCTGGAATGGACTCCCATTGGAGCCACTATTGTTGTGTAGGAGTGTTCATCAGACTTCTCAAGTCTAGTTTGTATTGACGTGATTGCACGGGAAGTGCCTCTGAGTAAGTTCCTTGAAGAAACGCTATACAAATTCTTGAGATGAATGAACTCTTAAGTGTTTTTAGTGTGTTATGTCTAATATATTCAGCGGAAGATTTCTACGTTGATTGATAAATGTGTTAATGTATTTTAATCTGACTTTGTTTTATTTTATTTCCAGAAAGTGAAACGAAAGTCCAATAATGATGAACCTTTAGTGATAGCCAAGACATTTCGGACTGATGAAGCTAATGCTGAGTACGTCTACAATTTTCCCGAACCAGTGTCTACAGGCATTCAAGATCAAGCATCAAAAAAGAACAGTCCACAGAATGTGACAAGAAACGCCGAAAACTTTAGTGGTCACCAATTCCACAGTAACTTGTCATTGAACATCAGTGTGGATGCAGGTATGAACCACCCTCAGAGTGAAATCAAACTCAGGTTTAGTTGTGCCTCAGTTGGTGCTAAGCCTGAAGCAGCACCCACACCCAGCATGTCATTTGACAATGTTGATTTTTGTAAGAAGGAACCACACGACGACCTCCAAGGCCCAAGCACAGTCGATGATACCCAAGATCTGATTAATTTTGATGACGATGGTCTGTGTGAATTCCTGAATGGAATAGAAGAACTGCCTGCTGACATTTTCCAGGTGTTTAATCAAGGTGAATTGGATACCATGGATTTTCATGATTCGCCGCTTAATATCAAGGACAATGTTTCGGATACGATGCCAGACCAACCGATCAGCAGCTCTGCAACATCTGTGCCTTCTGTGCTTCTGCACACCAATTCATCAAATGGTGAATTCAAGACCTCATCCACTTCAATTGATAATAAGGGTCCATCACCTCCAAATCAGTTTTCCAACTCTGCCAGTGGAAGTCAGATATCGTTGAATGTGGAAATAGCCCAGTCACTTGTGACTGATGCTGGACCTGCAGCTGAAACTCTCAAGCAGATGGCTGCCCGGCGCAGTCAAGAGACGACAGGTGCAAAAGCTAGTTATACACAGAACCAGCAGCAAACACCGGCGCATACGTATGGCGACAGCATTCCGTACCCTATCAGTGACTATACTTCAGCGACCAGCATGGCTGCCGGACATAGCTTGACACAGCAGCGCTACAGGATGCCCCTGTCGTTGAACTCTAGCTCTCCTCCGCTCTCAGCACTGCAGTCCTGCCTGCCTGGAAAGCACGAGCAGCAGAATTCCTATTGCCCACCATATGGTGCAGTGTCTGGATTTGGAATGAAGCAGTCTCGCTCTAGGGTTCGGAGCGCCTGTGCCTCAGCGCTCTCTGCCGTGCGCTATCCGGGAATCAGCAATGATGTTAGTCTGCAGTTCACTGTACGTAGTCAGAGCTCACAGATGGAAAGCCCTGCACAGTTTTCCATGTTGCAGAATCAGCAGACCCTAGTGCCATCACATGATGCCAGTATTCATTTTAACCCAGGGCATTTGAGCATCAGTACAGCCCAGCAGCAACAATTCTTTTACCAACCTGCCCAGAATAGCAGCACAACAAATGTTGTTAGATCATATGCACAGACGATAAATAGAAACATGACTGTCAACCCTCACCCTGGGCAACATGTCTCCACATATCCTGCTCTGCAGTATGTGTCGACAGCATCGCGGATCCAAACAGGAGGCCAGTTATTTGTCAATAAGAATATGATGAAAATACAGTCGAATGCATCGCAGCAGCACGAATTACCTTTAGGCAGTACCATAAAGTTGGAGGTTGGCATGACAGGCTGTAATCCATCCAATGGCCAGGCATTCAACGATGCAACTCCTAGCAACACTTCATTGCAACCGTTTAGAAATAGCACTGGTAGCCAGTCTGGCTACATAGGTCAAGGATACACACCGCCAGGAGTATTTGGTAATCTACCAAACTCTTCTAACGTCATGAGGTCTAGTGCACCTTTGTACCTAAAGGGCTCTAGCAGCAGGATGTCCGTCAGTAATAATGCTCTTAATTCCAATGTCTTTTCACTTCAGGGCAACCAATTGGGAAGCTGGTTGCAAGCATCATCGCTGCAGTCACCATCACTGGGAATCGAGCCAAGTTTAAATACAGTGCCTCCCAACAGATCTCCACAGTCCACCGGATACAGACAGATGAAGCCACCAACACTACAGGCCTCATCTGCCGTATACAACGATCAGCAGCACCATACACCAAGGCTTGCAATGAGGGGCTGGGGCTACTCGGAGCTGAGGGTGCCTCAGGGCTATCCGCAGTTGGACACTAATGGTGCATACTTAAGCTCAGATGGAATGCAAGCAAATGTGGGGCAGTTGAGGTTGAATATGAGTACTTGTGATTCAGGAATGATGCTTGCACACTCTGGACAACAGTCTGGTGTGGTTACAATGCAGGTTGACAGCCATCGGCCGACGGTTTGCCAGTCATCATCTGCTGCTAGTCAATTCATGTTATGCAATGATACGTCTGCCTTGTTTGATTCACCAGCAATCCAAAACCATGAATCGATAGAGCTCAGCCTCATCGAAGATTTTATAAATGGGAAATAAAGGAATTCTGTCTGTCTGAACTTTCGTGTTCTGGTGACCGTATGAACAGCACTGCAAAGTAGATATTGTTGCTGCCATTCGATTGGCTCCTCTACCTCTCTGGCCACTTCAGATGCAAATGAGCTCCTTATTTCGTGCAGTTAAAAGGTCTCCTTCACAAGTCGTCTTGACCATGTTACAGCATCAAATCATCCTTGCAAGGTGTATGGACCGTGTACTTGGCTGACTAGACTGGTTCTTCCATCTCACAGGTTCATATCTGACGCCGGTCAGTGGATGAACTCAGCCGTAAGTCACTGGAGGCAATTCAATCTACCGACCTACATGCGATGAATACCTGCACGCTGCTCGTCCTCTGACAAATGACCAGATGTCCATCATCTTCAACCTTTGACGAGTTGAGTACCAGAGACTACCGGTATAACACGCCATCTGTCAGCAGCAATCTGTTGGTTGACTCTACATGTTTGTGCGGACATGTGCCTGGTGGTCCGCGAGCAGGTTCTGGGAAAAGTTTTCTTTACAAGAAATCATAAAATTGCATGAAATTTGCATTAATATTGAACATGGGAGTAATTTCAAATATATTTTAATAAGGTAATCAGTATTTTTGGTATGAGAAATGTGATAAATTTGTGAAAAATGTTTGCGTTGTATTAAAAAGGTCACCAATTTGTTGGTCGAAGATTTATGCGGTGGTCCGTGACAGTGGGGAAAACTTTAAAGTGGTCCACGAGTCCGAAAAGGTTGAGAACCACTGATATAGACTAACGCAGAGTGCCTATGAGTAGATTCTTGAAGAGGTGCTACACTAATACTTGTAACTAAAGTAGTTTCATATTATATATTGGTATATTAATCTGCTTAATTTTTAATGTGGATTTACAATATACATTGTATAGAAATTGTCATATTTACATTACACTACATTTATTTTTTACTGTTAATTCCTGTTTGTCAGTGTCTGATGAAAATCACGATTTGGTTTAGACAGGAGACTGCTGGTCAATAAATTAGAGTCATTATGTGTATCTGTGAGTGATTCCATATGTTGTGTCACTGCATGACTGTATTATAGTGTTAATGTCCTCCAGAAAACTAACTATGGAAAGAGTTAATGCAGTTGTCCATGATTGACAAGAAAACTCTGGTGGGGGTTGATGAACTAGAAATTTCACTGAATATTTTTTGTAGTCTGACAGAGCGAGAATTAAACTATATATTAAACATCATCATACATTATCATGTAAGTGGCAGTCATGTGTGCCTCTTTTTGTGACGATCATAAGCTGCTTTTAAATGTTTAAATCAATTGGTGTTTAAATAGAAACTTCCGTTGTATGTAAATAGTCAACACTGCTGATTGTGTAAAAACTGGGCGTGATTTCTCATTCTCTATGCAAGGCTGCTTCACTTCTTCAGATACTTTTGTCCTTGCTTTCGTCACCAGCTGTGTGAACTGCTGCTGTTTAATCACTCTGGAGTGTATTCATTGCTCTACTGCATGACTTAACGCCTGATCCCTAAAAATGCTTCTGTCTGACTACATACATAGAATTTAGCATTGACTCACCATCTCTACGCATTAACTACAGTAGTGGTTCTCAACCCTTACAGAGTCGAGGGTCATTTATAAATTTCTTGTCAGTTATGTACCAAAAGTCCACAACTGAAATATCTTGAATCAAACCAAAGCAAAGTAACACAATACCAGAGATTTCTTGTCATACAGTCTTCAGCGTATTAATAGTTTCATGCTGTGATCTAGCTTTTAATTAAATGAAGAAAAACTTTAAATATTGACGATATACAGGGTGAGGCATAAAAAAAGACCCCCATACGTTTTTTTGCCAATATTTCTGTCAAAAGTGAAAGTTTTCAAATAAAATTTTACAGTCTGAAAGGCAATTCATATTTAGCATGCCTGCCAAACTTCATTAAAATATTTAAAATAGAACAAAAGTTATTCAACTTTAAGTGATGCTTTTTGATGGTTCAAAAACGTTTTACAGTTTTTTGCTAATAGAATGATCCCCTAAGTTTTTGCCAATATCTCCGTCAAAAGTGGGCATTTTAAAATAAAATTTTACAGGCTGAAAGGCAACTCACACCTACATATAACTGCCACAGTTCATTAAAATATCTGAAACAAATCAGAAGTTATTCAACTTTTAGTGAAGTCACCCACTGATTTTTGATGACGTTTAACAGTTTTTTGCTAATATTTCCTCCACAACTAAATATATTTCAATTAAATTCTACACTCTTACCGGTAGTTCATATCGACATCTAGGGGCCGAATGTCATCAAAATATCTCGAGCACAACAAAAGTTGCAGCACTTTTAGTGAGTCCACCTACTAAATTCTGCCGATTTAAAAATGTTTGGCGCAACAAATGTTCTCCAACAAAGTGCTGCAACTTTTGTTGCGTTTGAAATGTTTCAATACAATTTGGTCGCTATATGTAAATATTAGTTGCCTTTGAGTGAGAGAAATTTCATAACATAATATTTATTTGTGGCGGAAATATTAGTAATACAACTGTTTAAAGTTTTTGAACCATCAAAACACAGTGGGTGACCTCACTAAAAGTTGAGTAACGTTTGTTCTGTTTAAAAATTTTTAATGAAATTTGGTAGTAATACGTAAATATGAATTACCTTTTAGCTTGTAAAATATTATTTAAATATTCCTACTTTGGACGAAAATATTGTTAAAAAACGTAGGGGGACCTTTTTTGCCTCACCCTGTACAAGTAGGAATGTGAGTTACCTATAGATGACGATGGCGACCCCTGTCGAAACACCAGCTGCTGCCAATCCAAAGAGAACTGCGACAGGGACGATCCACGATGTGACTACAGAACAACGACAACTTTGTAGAAATCAAAGATTACACGACGACCATCATCATCATCATCATCATCATCATCATCATCATTATCATCATCATCATCATCATCATCATCATCATCATCATCATCCAGAACAACAAAATGATCATCTGTCTTATCTTATTCTTTTACTTCATCGTCATAATCGTTTTACTAATCATCATCATTACCATTATTATCATCATCACCATTTGATGTCATCGTATCTAATACCAATTACAATAAAATAAGAATTTATTTGCCTCGAATAAGCTTGTGTTTCTTCAATAACAATAACACTGCCTGTAAGAATATACTGTAAGAAAATGAAGTGGAAATTGAAGTGGAAACTGTTTGGTTTAGTTCCGGTTTGCTCTTCTGCAAAACAGAGTGAATGACGGCTGAACCGGAGAAACGTCGCTTACTTCCACTAGAGGAGCACAGTTCTCCTCGGAATCCACAGGCAGGTATGTCGGGTGGAGCGTGCTGATGGCCTATCTTTCCATCCGGCCATCTGGGAGGGATGAGGTTCTTACGAAACTCCTGCTAACATCCAGACCAGCTCTTTTATATATCCACAATGGATGTAGGCCTACGTAGTTCATGCAGGCAATAAGCAAATTAAATGTACATGCTGTGTACGAAAAGCACTTGCTCTGTGATATAGCTGGTTCAGAATCATTTCTTGTCACAAACAAAGTCATGTTCTACGTGTTTTACTATCCATAAATTTTCCATGCAGTCAGATCAGATGGTGCCAAAACAGTTTATGTTTACAATCAAAATAACCAGAAACTTTTCGCATTCGTGTATACTTGAAACTCAGACCAAAGTCTTTACATGCCTGAACCAACACGTAGGCCTACATACTTGCATATAAATAGGAATACGTGTACATCTACATTCATGCACACATACATTGAGTCTCGTGCATCGAGAGTGTGCATCAACTTAACTTCTCTATTTTTTTACTCTTCTGTCTTCCTGGGTCTCATCTGTCCGAAGCCTTGCGATCTGTTTCTCTAGAAGTGACTTCTTCATCCTTTGTGCTCGTTCATCCACCATGCAGCAACCATGCAGCACACGGCTATTTATGTGATTCAACGTATATACTGTCTGGAACAATCTCGGCACCTGTACATCCGCTTTCATCCTCCGCATCTTCATGAAACATTGCTTTGAATTGCTGAAAACTGTATCTATTTGACAGGCCTGGTTGGGTGAGCCTCTGAGTTGATATCGTTACGGGACGATATATAAATCGTATATATACTTTTGTATGGATGGATGGATGGATGGATGGATGGACGGATGGATGGAAGGATGGGTGGATCGATGGATGGATGGATCGATGGATGGGT
>JAQFXW010002121.1:0-13579 GCA_034693945.1 Dendrobaena attemsi
ACCATTAATTGTTGTCAAGTTTATGCAAAATGTTGCTTTGTGCTGATGCTGATGATTACAATAAAAGTAAATTGATTTGATTTGATTTGATTTGAGCAGCATTAACCTATATTTTCAAAAAAACTATTTTCTTAAATTCTTGTTTTGCATTCTTTAACCATGACCAATAGCCATCGTATTTTGCCCATCCTGTACAATTGTCTTCGGGCGCCCATGAACCAATATCGTGGAATCTGGCAGTCGTTAACGAACAGAGGAGCTTAAGTGACGTTGAGCGGCGTTGTAACCTTTATCTCGCTATTTGATACAGGTTGGACCCAACAACAGATGTCGCTTGAATACGTCCAGTAACGACTTTCTATATTACGTCATCTCACCCAAGGTTTAACTTATACGAACCTATAGATGAATCATCTGGTATAGGACATTGGGTGACCTGAAATATTTTACTGTTCAGGTATGCTGTGATAGTGCATCCAATCAAGTCTCGCACCTGGTGCAGCACCGGAAGAAGCCACAAGATCATCGCCATTGTCTGGATTATTGCCATCTTACTCTCGTCGCCTCTTCTCCGCATCATGGTATCAACCATACACAGTTACACACACGTACACCTACGCACACACCTACCCGAGTAAATATTATAATATAGTATGTATATATACAGGGTGGCCTATCAAAGTGAAACCCTCTTATATAATTGCATATATTTCAAACGCATTTTCAATTTCCATCCATCAGCGATTCGTTAATAAACTGCTTAAACGATGCCAGACCATTGGCAGTTATTACTCTTACGGAAACAAAGTAATAGAAAAATAAATATAGCAGCAAAGTTGAAATTTATTTTTTGGCTGAAGATGTGGAGGTCACAGAGCAAACAATTGTGAATGCTTTCATGTCAGGTACGCGTAATGTCAATGACATTTTTTAAATCGACTATTATCTATACTATAGTTTCTCATTCATATCTAAGGGGTCCAAATTTTTCGAGCATAGTGTAAATGTACATGTGTGGAATAAAGCGAAACATAGGGATAACAATCGCTAATTTGCAAAGTACAGTTGATGGGTAATTGTAGGGTTTCAGTCAATTCAGTGTATATACATACGCCCAATTTCTTTCGTAGTCGATGTCAATTTTTTTATATCAACTTCTTCAATTTTATGGCGTTGTCGTACTCTGGTTGTCTCCATTTTTTCATACATCTGTCCCTCTGCGTGTGCCGCTGTCCCTCTTGCTGTCTCTTTTCCTCATACCTCTCTGTCTGTTTTTTTTCTCTCCCTCTCTTTCTCTCTCTATCTCTGTCTCTATCTCTGTCTCTGTCTCTCTATTTCTTATCTCTCTCTCTCTGTCTGTCTGTCTGTCTGTCTGTCTCTCTTTCTCTCTCTTTCTCTCTCTGTCTCTGTCTCTCTGTCTCTTCTGTCTGTCTGTCTTTCTGCCTGGCTGTCTCTTACATTTGCGTACTGTATGTCTGTTGTACGTGATCATCTACATCCCTGTCACACCCTTCTTTTAGCCTTGAGAACAATTCGTACACTCTTACTTCGTAATATAAGACTGATTTTATTCATTGCAGCGAGGCTCCCCGCAGCCGTTATAGTTTCTCAGGCGCGCATGGCTTCGCAAATATTAGCTGATTTACGATCTCTATGGACAGAGAAATCTCGGTCCACCTCAAATCCAGAAGCATGTATTAACTTCCTTCTTATATATCGAGTAGACCCACGTATGTTCTCGTCGTTATGCTGCACGGTCTGTTCATGGCTGAAACTATGTGATCTTAACCGAGATAGACATAGAACCTCTGGGAAAAATATAATTATTAAGCCTATTATGTAAGAAATAAGTTCATCTCAAAGAAATCAGAGATCATCGTCAACGTCATCATTATTTTCATTAGGCCTATTATTTCCAGTTGTATCATTATTATCACTATTATAAAATATTATTGTTATTCTCAGTGAGCTAATCATTAATTAATTGATTACTAGGCCTACTATTACCATATTGCAATTATCAGTTTTATGAGGCTGCACAATTGCACATGCTTCCGCGGGGTTTCTGAAACTATAGGCTATGCGTCCTGTTCTGAAAGTCTGTTCTTCGCAAATGATTGAATGGTTGGAAAGGGTGCAACAGCATAGAAACCTGGATATAACCAGATAAGCATTGTTGGTGGACAGTATAGTAGTCTCGCAGTTATAGCTTCCAATAGACTATAAACATGGATAGGACGATTTCCGAAGAGCCATCTTGATTTACTGGGGCACGAGAAATAATTAAGGCTGTGCGATTACAAACTGGCAGTTTATTCTGGTGTTTTCTATCACCTGCGTATAAGCATAGGCTTGCGCTGTTATTCTGGCTTTTGGCTACGACTGTTTTTGCAAAATTGACATTGACAACGGCATCAAGGGGATGACGCTGCATGCTTCTGTTATTTCTGTGATTGCTACTATACTTACTGCACACCAGAGGCGCTACTCAGTGGTTTTAGATTACTAGTGAAGAGGTGGTTGATATGGAAAATTGTTACAAATTCACAACTGATGTCATTCTCGTGAATCTATTGCCTAAACAAAACTTGCGACACTGATAAGCTAATATTGTGTGAAACACAGTATTGGAATAAAAGCATAAACTACAAAAGAAAACGACATTCAGAGCCCAGTTAAACGAAGTGATCCAAATTATGCGTACGTAGACCAGACGTACTGCTGTAGTAGGCTATCTTGTGATTATATACTTTGTTCTCAAGTTTTTTTAAAATCACATCCAGATTGCAAAATATCTACAGAGGAGACAAAGTTGCCGCAGGTGCACTTTTCATATCAACAGCTGATGGTAACCAGTCTTGTGCATCTCTTAACTCCTGGCTTACGCAAGAGCACACAATATACAAACCTACACACACACACACACACACACAAATGTAATTAATTATATATTAGGCTATATATCGGTATATACAACTATATGCTATAGATCCACTTTTGCATGCACGCATAATATATAAATATATATATAAAGACCTAATGCCGACTATATTATCAGTATGATGTTTGGCTTTAGATGTGTTTTCACACCATTTTAAAAAGCATTCGTCGAGTGCTGTGATGGTTTGAATCCATAGGTGGAACAGTGGACTGAAGTGAGGACATATGTTTCTGGTTTGAGCTCTGCATGCTGCAGGGAAGAGAAAAGAGAAGATCAGCGGGAGAAGTAGGTAGCAGCAGAAGAGGAGAAGGAGGATTAGAGCAGAAGAGGGAATCTTTAGTTGATTTACACGAAGGCTGCAGTGCATGGTACTGTATAGAGTCTATAGTGCCATCTGTGGTAAAGATTTTGAGGCGTATGTGCCCTGTATGCAGAATGGGACAGATACGGGTTCTTGAACGATGTCGACTGCAACACGTGTTATTGCGGTGGCACATAAAGCAAGAGACAATAGTATAAGTGTGTGCGGAGCAGATAACCAATCAGCGATGGTCAAATGTTTGAGTCTTTTGCTCACTTGAGCCTATGCCCTCGTCCAATGCTCCAATATGCACTCAACTCGTGAGTTGTAAGCCTTCTACAAGCGGAGCGAGCACCCTGGAAGTAGCTCGATATACCAACGGTGCTATATAGAAATTGTCTTATGCTCAACGTTGCATTACTACTTTGTCATCTTTATAAGTCACCAGGTCCGTGACCCATTACATATGACTATACGGACGATGTTGCCCGTGTTGTCAGAGGTCATATCCGAAGCCTATAGTCGTGTGTTGTCCATGCAGTTCCGTCGTTTCACAGCAGCTGATGTATCGTTTTGCATGAAAAGTCTCCTCAGTGCTCTACTCATCTTCTGACTTCTGTTATGAATTTTCACTCGACGTTTCTCTCTATTACGGATTGGTGCATCGGACCACACCCCGCATCATCCATCATCATCATCATCATCATCATCATCATCCATCATCATCATCATCATCATCACCCCGCGTCTGCCATTCAGATAATATGTGACTGGTCCTTCAAAAGCGTATAAATTGAGTTCCAGATCAGACGGTGTATGCCATTATTATACAGCAGTGAAAATCGTTGGCTTTGAAACGACGAGAAGAGTTATGGGATAGGCATCGCTAGTCGTCAGTCATTGAAGAGAGGTATTGCAACCGATTGAATGCTTGTCCTATATGTAGATATATTATGCTGACAGATGTCCGGACAGTGATATGTCCTATTGTCATTGCGATGTACTGTTGATGGTCAACTTTGACGCCATGGACCTCTCGCCTCCTCTAAATGACAGTCCACATGCCATCTCCTGTTGTCTCTCCTGACAGTCTTTGTATACAACACTTCCAGAAACACTGAGCAGATTCTTTAACTGTACCTTCAACACAAATTCGTTTAGTGCTACATTTTTATGTAGAACTGCATGCACACTAAAAACATGATACCCTGGGCGTCGCATTCAAATTGCAACCGGGTAGGTCAAATGAGTGTGAGCACACTGCAGTGGCTTAATTAGGTGATAGTCGTCCTGTTAATGGCGTTTAGTCAGATGCTGGCCATATGTCCGTTAAAGATACGCGAGACGTATATCTTCATTTCCAGCTGTGCAAGCTGTAAAGCAAGAAGACCGCTAGAGAGTCAAGGCCTATACGAGATCGACATTTTTAACGTTATTCCCGTTAAACCCCATAATTATGCTTCGAGCAAAGAGCAATGAACCTATCGACTCAACACACTGCAGGGAGGCCAAAAGTGAGTCTGCATGAGGACAAAAAAGTGCGCAGCTTCACGACTGCAAGGACGAAGCCAATATGTTACACTAAAAGCCTAAAAAGAAGGTCCAGGCAAGAATTGAAGAACGAATTAGCGAATAGGCCTTTAAGTGGATAAGTCGAAAAATATTCGTGTATTGGACAAAGTTTGATGACATTTGCATATCCTCCTCTTGCCAGGTGAAGCATGCATGCGGAAAGCAGCATGATCCTAAGTTGGCGACTATTGATTGGGTTAATAACAGGACAATAACCTCCCGGACAATTACACCCCGCCCCCGAATAATAGCCCCGGAAAATAAAGCTCGTGCCAAACCCCCAGACAATTACCCCTGGACAATTTCCTCTGTGTCATTAACCCCCCGGACATTTACCCACCTTAGTGATATATTAAAATGAAAATATCGCAATAATGCACATTAAACAAAAAGTGTTTAATTTATATTAATTTAAAATAAAAATATAACAATGCATTGGAGTCAACGTACTTCTTCCTTGATGGCTGTGGTGGGTGGGTGATCATGCGGTGATGACAGAGAGAAGCCGTGAAAACCATGCCATACATCAAAAACTAATTAGTAGATAATTACTAGGTCAGCGAAGACATTGTTAATATGTGACGTTATTATACTATTAGACTCTATTATACTAAACTATACTACACTATATCTAATAAATTAATATATAAACTTTTCGTTTAATATTGTGGCCCAACGCCCCACTGATGGGACCACTATGGCGAAACGGTCTTAAACTTTGCCCCGCCCTACCATAACTTATTAGAGTAACTGTATTTAACTCAAACTAGGTGTAATATGGTACCCAGGATGCTAACTGCCTATAGGCCTAGTTGAAAATCTCATCGAGTGTAAGGAATCACACGGTGAACGCTGCTCTAGTCAGTCGCAGATCTGAAGTTGACTGACTTGAAGTAACTGACCAAACTGAAGAACTAAAGAAGACGATTTTTCGCAGAATACAGGATTTTCTGTCATCCCTTATATTATAAAGTAACGCACGAAGACATATGAATAGTACAAAACTTTCAAATCTTGTTTAACAACGTCTCTAGTTCGCAGTAGTCATAACATATACTGTATTAATTATCGAATATACTTTCACTTTCGACTATATCTCACTCATTTTTCATTTCTCTTGTATAGACGACGAGGCGCTACTTAAAGAACTCAATCTGTCGTACACGGACGAGGACTATACTTAAACGAATCTTCAGCCCTAGCATAGAACTGAGAATACCTCTTTTCCTATTTCTCTCTTGCTCGTTTGCAAGGAATCTACCTACAGACCTGACTGAGGCGAATATCTCTCTCAAGAAAAGATCATCTGCGGATCGCAGGCTAAAACTCGACGACAGCAGCTACTTAGCATAATCTCTTTCTCAACTGACTGCTCGGCTGACATCGAATCTCTCTCTTACTGAGGCATGAGGAGGCAGGCGACAAGCGGCGTCGTGATCAGGCCATCTCTCGAAGTTACCATAGAAATTGAGGCTAGCTGCTAATGCATTTGCGCAACCCCTTTTAAATGAAATACATTATAACCAACAATAGTTTGTTTCACCATTGTAGGCCTAAGTATACTGAGTCCTTCCTAAGAACAGAAAGGGTATTTCCGTGTCCACGTTCTCTCAGGGCGGACGTTCAAAGGTTGTGTCCGTGTGTCGAGCAATCGAGCGACTCATCGAGAGCTAGAGAGAGAGAGATACTCAAAGATACCTTAAAATAACAGGAAGAAGCGAAGACCACCAGCAATGTCCTATACCTATACACTTCCATATAATATACATGCAATATAATCAACATTCCTCGTTTCAATAGAATAATTGCTAAGCGCCTCATTTCGGCAGGTCCGTTACAATATCTAACATATCACTATGGGGTGGTGGTAATTGTCCGGGGTGTAAGCCTGGAACCAGCGGGTTATAAATTATATACGGCCTACTATACGCAAACCGACCGTTGCAAGATGTGAAACACATTCAACGTATTGTCACATTTCTGTAAAGCTTCACACGTTGGGTACAGGAAATAGGTCAAATACTGACGGGTGTTTCCCGTTTTACACAGAAACTTATATATTGTGTCTATCGAAGTTAAAATTGTTATTTTGTTATTTCTGTTCCGTTTGCGCAGAGCAGCAAAATAATTTTAATTCATTGCAAGAATAAACTATTGGCCACGATTATCCTTGGCTTGCCCAACAGTCATCTGTTACCGGTGTATTATATGAGACAACTGGGGCCTATAAATATCAGCACAGTAATGCGTGGACTTCGATTGTGCATGATATGTGTGGGACCTAATATGATTATATGTGAACGCATGTGGTTTGGATCAAGTACATGACGTCTTGATCTGGCTGCAGAGACCGAGGCCGTTGTTAAACATCTGGTCGATAATCTGCATTCAATTGGTTCACAATATGTCTATCTGTGAAATATCAAATAAACACCCTTCCCCACCCCCTATATGTGTTTACAGAATAATACGAGAACGGGAATGAAATATATCGGTGAACAGACCACTCCACCCGATTTAGACTCAATTTCTCAGCAATGCAAGAAACAGTACATAAATAATATCTAAATCTACAGACATCAACGCGTCGTGTACAACTGTTCACACTATAGTAATATCAACATATAATAATTTGCTTATATGCTAATTCGGTCTCGCTAACGGTCTCGCGGCGGTAACGGTCTCCGAGTAGTCGAGCAGATTTCGCCCGCACTCAGGCGTTCTAGTAAGTAAGTAAGTGTAGTTTTATTCTTTGAAATTTGCCTTCAGCCTCTGATCGCACTACGGACACTTGGGTTGGTTAGCAGTGATTACGTTAAGGCCTGAACTCTTTGAGTCATGGACGCATCGCATCGTAACATTTGGAGTCCAAGTCAAATGGGGAGGGGTACTGGACTCCGCACCCATCTATTTTTGGAGTCCTATAGGCTTTTAAGGACATATAGGTCTATAAGACCTACATTATCGGCAGAGACTCCGAACTTCTTATATAATTATGACTGACCAAAGTCGGCATTTCATGTGAAGAATGGATGCGATTTTGGTTTATGAGAGGATTGGATCGTGAGCGCCAAATGTTTTGACCTTTTTAATGCAGTTTGCTTGAAACACGGTATCTTTTAGCGTCGGTTGGACGCCGCGGTAATTTATTTCGGAGTCAATATATCTTGGAGTCCATTCACAACGTGCATGGACGCCGCATCTTTAGCATACTTTTTGGAGTTCAGCTTCAAAATTTTGGAATCCCAGACGCCAGGACTCGCACTAACGGAATCGCTGTTGGTTAGTCTTATTTTCCAACCGAAACTTCGAACGTCATATTTTGGGAAGCGAACAAAAGAAGTCATTTGCACAAAGAATAGCGTACGTTGCACGGGGTAGGGTAAGTATCTTTTTATATTACGATATTGATCGCGTTTCGAGTAAGTAAGTAAGTAAGTAAGTAAGTACATTCTTTGAAATTGTGATCGTTGATTAAAACTGCCCGTAATTTTAAGAGGTACAGCTAGTAGTAATATAATATGCATATATACCGGTTATATATATGTTCAGGGGGTTCTATCCCCCCCCTAAGCAACCTGGCTAAAATAACTTCTTTCACCTATTTCAGTCTAAATCTGATCTTCCCCCACCCCATTTGTGACTTCCCCTCTATTTAAGGTAAAATGTGAAAGGCCTACACATTCTAAATAACCGATTCTCCCCCCCCCACCCATTTTTCACTGGGCACAGGTGCGCCCGTTTTGTATAGGCATAGAAACCCTTGTACATAGTATTAATTATATAGGGCGATGTACATTTTTTAATGCGACTTAACAGTTTTGAACCATCCGTTAATATATCTGGTTGGTTGGTTCAATCATTATTGTGTTCATTTGTTCATTCATTCCGTCATTTAATTCCTTCATTTGTTCATTCATTCCGTCATTTAATTCCTTCATTTTGTTCAGTTATTGCTCTTTCAATGC
The DNA here is from genome assembly GCA_034693945.1 of Dendrobaena attemsi. Classification (NCBI taxonomy): domain Eukaryota; kingdom Metazoa; phylum Annelida; class Clitellata; order Crassiclitellata; family Lumbricidae; genus Dendrobaena; species Dendrobaena attemsi. The sequence continues at coordinate 8,783 of JAQFXW010002121.1, forward strand.
ATTTATGGTGCGCGCCTGGTTAATGCACATAATTTTATCTATAGCTAGTAATGCACGCAACGTAAGAGACACTGAAGGTGTATAGGCCTACAGCCAAATAGGCCTATAGGCGATAATTAGGCCTATATTCGTTGCAACTGAATTTTCATTTTCTGTAATTAACCATGACTATACCTACATACACCATATGCGCCGCAATCACTGTTGAACGTTAGGTCCTATATCACTCAACGACCTAACGTTTTGAACTTATACCGGTCACAAACACACCACAACCTTATTATGTGTTGCTGTAGGCATTCATTACGAAGAGAGAGTTCATAAATCTCCGCTGGCGGGATATACATGATCATTGATCAACTACATGTATGCTACTATATAGATGACAAGTGACAAGTGATCGTCGGGAAACAGAAATCCCATATATCTCGTCCAATACCCGGTTAAAGAGCGGATGTGGCTTTTGAAGTCTTGATAGAAACCTTTCTTCTTCGCAGACGCCCGGAATTACTTTGGACGAAAGGACCGATTGGCAATGCAAATGTAGATTGATGAATCGTACATGGAAGTCCTGTAGGCTATGCCCTTTGGAGTTCTTCTATATATCCGTCTTCGAACATTCCTCCATATCCCGTCATCTCTCTTTCTCCTTCGTTCCCTATAGTCATGACTGCCACCTGTTTCAAACCTTTCTACTCCTCTTCCTCCTCCTTCTCCTCCTCCTCCTCCTCCTCGTTTTCCTACTCCTCTTACATTCCCTACGTTCTGCGTAGTCAGTTCTGCTCTAATAATATATGTTTACAATTATGTTACATGCCAGTGGCGTCTCCAGCAGGGGTGGAAAAACAAGTGTTCTTGTTAAATTAAAAGTTTTTTTTGTTTTTTTATGTTTTTTATATAATTATTTTTTTGGTGTTTTGGTTTTAAGATTTTCCTATTCCGGATGACGTTAAGAAAAAAACTCCAACTCAGATTATTTCAATTGAGGTTTCAGACTGATAAACATAAAATAATTGATAGCAGTTGATTTTATTACAACAATAGTTCAAATTTTGGATTTAAGCCATTAAATTAATGTTAATAAAATACGTCTAAAAATAGAAAATTAAGAAACCAAAACAAATTTCTTGTTTTTGTTATTTTCTGGTTAGGCCTATATGTTCTATGGGTTCTTCTCTGTTCTTCTGTGTTACTCGTGTTCTTTTATATATCCTGCTTTGTTACTCCTGTTCTATTCTTTTTGGTTCCTTTTTCTTTTTATTCCTCTTCCTTTTTCTTAATCTTCTTTTTCTTTTCTTCTTCTTCCTTTTCCTGATTCTTCTTCTTCCTGATTATTCTTCTTCCCGATTCCTCTTCTCTCTGATTCTACTTGTTCCTCCTGATTCTTCTTCCTGATTCTTCATCATAATTCTTCTTCTTCTTCTTCCTGATTCTTCTTCTTAATCTTTTTCCTCATTCTCTCCCTCCTCGTCGTCTTTCTCTTTCCTCTGTTCTTCTACTTCATCTCTTTCGTCCTCTTTAATTGTCTCTTTCTTTGGATCTGCATTTTTATGTCTGTGTTTGGCGTGACAATTATTCCTTTCTCCTCTTGTTCCTCTAGTCCCTCGCCTTCCCTGATCAGTTCAGGAATCAATGAATCAATCAAATCAATCAACGATTTATTGAACCGATGAATTGATCGATTTTTTGTTAGAGTTTATCTCTTATTCTAGACATCATCCATTAATTCTGCTCTATAGCGTTTCTGATCTAAATAGACTGGACTTGTCTTTCACTCAGCACTCATCATCCATATGATTGTCCGTCAAATTAAGCTACAATATGTAGTCTAGCCGTTGACCATTCAACGCTGTCGCCACCGCACACGCCACACAATCCACATAATCTATAATTATAAGGATTAAAATCTGTTTATTTGTCCGGTAGGCACTTGCAGGTAGGCTGATGTTTGCACAATTATTATTACCAAATTGAAAAGCGAACGCTACACTCTAAATGGAGATGTGAACATTTTACGAGACGTTCTCCATTACATTTCCAATCTTCACTACTAATTCCAGCTTGATCTGTTTTTTAGTTTCCGAGATATGGACTTTTTAAGTTTCGAATTGACGAATGCAACAGACAGCCTATGATTCGAAATAAGGTCGCCATTGCGAATCAAGCGCCGCTCAGCAGAAATAGTTATGACGTCATCCAATCACTTCACTAAACTGCGTTGCAATGCCTATGTTGAACAAACTATCTTTATACGAGCTTTAAACAATTTTAAGCATAATTAAAGTGTACTAATTTTAGGCTAATTATGCAATATAAACAAATTATGCGTAAAATTAAGCAACATTAAAAATTATAATTAGGCGATACTTTAACGCCACATTTCTATAATTATGATGGGTTCGTTCCATACATGATTTTGGGCAACTAATTTTAAGACCGAGAAAGATGATGCTGGACTGGATGATGCCACAGCTAGATAGGTGTACATGGACGAGTACCTATTACGATAGCCCATAAATAAAATATCTCTTATATAGCCCAGGCAAACAATCAAGTGATAGTGTTTTTGAAATTAGTCGTATGAAGATAGTTTGTTCAACATAGGCATTGCCGTTCTATTAACAATTAGTAGGGTTATTATTCATTATGACTTCTGAAGTCTAAAATCTAAATTGTCTGAAGTCTAAATTTGTTTGCCGTGGTTAAACTTGGAGTAGGTTCTTGAGGGGCTAATTGTAATTATACAAATGTTTGAAATGAATGAATGGATGACATTGAAGTGCATAGGAATAAATCCCAGGCAAGGCCGTGTTCAAAAGCTAGTTATTATAATAAATAAATAAATAAATAATTTTTTTTTACAAAACTATAAGCTGACAAAAACGCAACTACTACCGGAACATTAAAATTGCAACTGTTTGAATGCATAGAAATTAAAATAGGGCCTATTAGGTGCTCAGTACATTTTAAATTTCCATCAGGGACTAATACCTGTTTTTATACAAAGCTCTAGGTATGAAATTTCAATCATCTTTATGAGACATTGTTAAATCATGAGGACGCTGGCGGAGTGAGTAGAGTAACCGGTCAGATGGATTGGAGGTAACAATGAATAAAGAACATGATGTTCATTGGAGATAATTGCACTGAACTGTTGTTTATCTGCTAACTGTGCCAACATGTAGCTTAATTTGATCTTATAGGACTATCTATGATCTACCTATACCCGTGTCTGTCCATTGCTGTGTTCTGCCAATTATGAACTCAGATCACCCGTTTCTGTCCACGTTCTCTCAACATCTATCGCATTTTGGACGTAATATACCTGCCTTTGGCTGTCTCTCTGTTTGTCTGTCTACCTGTCCCACAACCTTATTCGCTTCACGTCTTTCTGACATGACACATAGTGTTTGTCTAACATGACACATAGTGTTTGTCTAAGTGTCTCGCGAAATCTGTCTATATTTTACGTGTAGACTATGTCTGCCAATATCTCTGCTGTCGCCTAGTAGGCCTATGTCTAGATCTCTTGCAATTTGACATTTGCCAGTTCTGACTTTTTACTTTGTGTGTCTGTCCACAGTGTCTCCTTCCGTCTATATGACTTTCTCGTTTGTCTGCCTGTCTGTCTGTCTCCTTTCGTTCATCCGAGCTGCCTCCACCCTTCAGCCTTCATCCTGAATGCAGTGCTTCTGGTTTTCATCGCCTCGCAATCAATTTCTGTCCAGCCTTCTCATGTCAATCGCCTCTCGGTGATTTATTGCCTCGACAGATCACTCGATTGACTCTGGACGAAGGACCCTCCCAAATATTCGTCTAGATCCTGACAGAAAGATCAACAAAGATTGCAGACTAGCAGGACAACAGAACAAGACGGAGGTAACTAAGCAAAACCGAATGGAACAAGAACATTGAACAACAGAGCAAAATAGAATAGACTAGAAGCATTAGAGCAAAGTAGAATAGAACACGAATCACAGATCAGAGCAGAGTAGAACAAGATAAATTAAACAGAACAACATGAAACAGGATTTAACTTAAATCGAATTAAATAGAGTAGGAATGAGACACAGCAGAACGGAAGAGAACGTGATCAACAATGCAAAACAGAAAACTGAGCAAGATTAACAAAATAGAATATAATCGAGCATGAGTAACTGGGAGCAAAATGAGTGGAGTGGATGTAGACCTAACGGGACAGAACAGGAATAACAGGACGGAAAAGAAGATTCAGGAAGAGGAAGAATCAGGAAGAAGAATCAGGAAGAAAAATAAAAAGAAGAAGACTCAGGAGGAAGAAGAATCAAGAATCAAGAAGAAGTAGAAGAAAGAAGAAGAGGAATCTGGAGGAGAAGAGGAATCAAGAAGAAGAAGAAATTGAAATTTAGGACCAGCAAGAGACGATTGTGTTCATGATGCCCAGTCTCTAATGTGGTCCGAATAGTAGACACTGTCAAACTCAAAATGTCTGATAATGGAGCGCTTCATCTAGTCACCATAATTATAATTTTGACGTTCAATTTATAAAACAGCTCTAATTTCTTCAATTCAAATCAATCAGCATCTTGCCGTCAACGTTAAATCTTGATAAGAATTTTGTTTACATATGGTTGTTATGTGATCTGATCATGATCTGATCATGTGAGATGATTATCTACAATAACCCCTAAGTGAAATAAAATGCAATTGGTTTTATCTAAGTTCAAGGATAGGCTGTTTACATTAAACCAGGTAGCTATAGATTTTAGCTCAGCATTTGCTGTATCAAATAATGCATCAAGTGAGGTATTAGATAAG
>JAQFXW010002122.1:0-13578 GCA_034693945.1 Dendrobaena attemsi
CGTCGGAGAACAATAGACCCGTCGGTGTCACTGTGGGGGTCATCGAATGGTCAGTTAGATTCTCTCACTGTTGAAAATATTTCCCATCGCGGCGAAAGTGTTAAGGACTTACTTGTTCATGTCGTCCGACGACAGCCCAATGCTGAGTTCACTTGCAGTCAATTCGGTTATATTAATGTGCACTTTCTAAATCTTTCTTAAGCTACAACAGTAGGAGACAGCTTTTGGATATTTATGAGTTTCTTTGAAGACTCTTTCAGATCAAAATCAAATCAAAATCTTTTTGGAAACCATGAAAGACATGTATGTGTAGAATGATAAAATGTTTACATTGTTGCCTAAGAGACACAGAAGGGCCTTTGACCCTTTGACCCCACAAGCAAGGACCACCTGAGTCATGAGTGCATTTGTCACAGGATTTATGATGACCGTTATTGTTTTTATGACAGGATGAAACCAAACTAGTTTTAAAAAAAAAGAATTATTACTTGACTAATATCATAATTAGGAAGGGACTCTGTAGCACAGATTGTAAACATATTGAAAGAATCTCAACTTCTAAATTTAGCATGATGGCTTTAATAAATTATGGATTTTATGTATGTATTAACCACATAAATGCGTAGTTTACTTTTGGGTTACATAATAATAAACTATATCGGAGTCCTAATTTTTTTCTACAGCATCTCTCAGAATTGACTTTTGAAATTTTAGATTAAACCCGTCTTCCAGCCAGATGGGTCGCATAACTTTGCACTGACGACGAAACGTCTTACTCAGCAAATCACCGACGGATTCAGGGTCAATGCCCCAGCCAATGAGATCAGCTTTGAAGGGTTTGCCGACATCCAGCGTCAGGGTGAAAGTCTCTACTGGAATCTACCGCCTCGATTTCGAGGCAATAAGGTCTGACGAAAGCTCATTTTTCCGTCTTAATTACAATGTCTTTGATAATATTGTAACGTAAGCATTTATATAGCGTAAGGCTAGTACTTCAGACGCCATTATTATGTGGCTTAGTTTTTAAGGTGTGCGTGACAGTGCGGTGGTTAGCATGCTTTAAGAACTCCATAATAAGTTATCTTTGGCTTGCATTGTTGCCATTTAGAATAATTTATATAATTTTTGTTATGGCACCATCTGTGTCAAATACTCGCTGTTGCAAACACTCTTAAAATAACTAGGGATGATAATGATACCTGTAACATGAAAATGACGACTTTAGGTCATTAAAAGTTATACAAATAATTTATATAATCTGTGATTGTTGTTCACTATTTCTTTTATTTTGTCCATTGCATTTTAGGTTACGTCCTACGGTGGTTCCCTGAAGTTTATGCTTTCTTACTCTGCAATTGCTTCGCGTGGTCGATCCTACCAAGACACAGACGTTGAGCTTATCGTGAGTAGCTACGTTTTGCTTTGCATTAAAGTTGATGACATCTTTTATAGAGAGATGATGTACTTTGGAACAGATTGGGCTGTACTTAATCATACTCACTTATGAAAATACCATCTCAGTGAAACTAATCATTCATTCTGGACATTTATATAGTGCTTCTTCAAGAAGCTACTCAGAAGAGTATACTTCACAGACCTACTTAACCCTTTCTCTGGTCACAGATTCTATGTTAACAGGTTTCTACGATTAGGCTTTTGTGAATTTAGTTTTGAAATTTGAATTTTTGACGAGCCTTTTCAGTCCAAAAAGATTATATATATGTAGGCGACCACGAGCAAAAGATTGTAATTTTGTCAAGAAGTTTTCCTTCCTAACATCAGACTTAAATCAGAGGTATCAGGTTTCTAAACATGTCTTATCTGTTCGTATGTGTTTTCTTCTGCAGAGTGGGGATGAGACTCTCTACACAAACCTTCGTTCGGTGACTGAAGCTGCAACCCGACACGAGATTCAGCTGGTCGAAGTTCGTAGACCTAGATAATTATGTTCACCTGCTTCACTTATTTTTAAATCTTACAACTTTTCTCTTATGTGCTCAATGTAAGTAAGTAAGTAAGTATATTCTTTGTTAAGGACCAACTGCATAAGCCAATATGGTTTACAAACAGTTAAACATATAATCGCATTCTTGTGACAAACGTTTATGCAATAAGTTGTCCACCCTGGGCACCATACATACAGTCATGCAGTCTCGGCTGCAAGGAGTAGGGGAGAGACCTTTGGGGAAATAAATTGATTCAGTACATGACCGGGATTCATTAGGATCGAAGTAAATAGGCCCTCGTCTGCCACCCTGTACAGCTATGCATTTTCTCTGGGTAGACCTATTTAGCAGAGTATCATTGATCCCTTCTAGGTTTCCCTTCATGACCACAACTAATAGTTTCTGTCATGAGGCAAATGCTTTCTGTTTAATTCTTGTTTTTTGCTAATTGCTATAAAAAGTTATTGATTGAGTATATTATTTGAAACTGTGTTTATTTTGATTTCAGTCATCATTCAGACAAATCGATGGCACAAGTCCCACTCGAGAATCGCTTCTGAATGTTCTGACGAAGCTTGACGCAATCCTTGTGCGTGCCACATTCCACACTTCAATGCAGAGATCGTCACTGCGCGACGTCAGCCTGGACACTGCGGTTGCATTCAATACTGGACAAGAAATAGCCAGCATGGTTGAGGATTGTTCCTGTCCAGCTGGCTACACTGGGCTGTCCTGTGAGGTAAGTTCAATAGTGATCTATTAGAGCAACCACTGGAAGGTTCTATATTAATGTCTGTCAACAGTAGAAGGTCTCACTAAAACCTGTTCAACGGTAGAAATGCCAGATGTATAAAGGTTACCAATGTGATTGATTTTGAATTGATCAAGAGAGAGATTGGAGTAATGGATAGCACACTGGTACGAGGCACTTGCGACCAGGGTTCATTCAGTTCACGAAATACCACTTCAGGTTTACTTATCAGTTGTTAAGCTGCATTGTAAATTATGATGTAAGATGAATTGGACACTTGCACCAATGGTTTTATTTGACTTCTGTTATTACCTGTATCATTTATTCATTATTTATAATCAACAATTACTATTATTACTATATTCTGTTTTGACTGTATTTTAGGAGTGTGAAGCTGGCTACTCTCGTGTTCAGCTTCCAGGTCATCCTCTTGGCACCTGCGTCTCCTGCTCCTGCTTTGGTCATTCCACATCTTGTGATCCATCCACTGGGGCCTGCATAGTAAGTCAATACGGTAGAATATTTACTCAATACGGTACAATATTTACAGGTCAGTGGTGACTAATGCAATACAATACCATGTGATTCTGTTAAATACCATACAATTCAGGTTAATTAAAGAAATTTAATGTGAAGTATTACTGCAGAGGATGTGGTATTATACATTTACCTGCATCTACAAACCAAACTCGAGTTGAGTTTCTGTTTGTGCTTTTTTACTGTTATGAGTTGTGTTGTGGACCAATAAATGGTTATCTATCTATATATCTATCTACCTATCTATCTAGTTGTTTGATATTTGTTACTCTCAGTTTTATTTACTTATGCATGTAGATAATAGTTATGCAATACAATACCATGCAATTCTGTTAAATACCATACAATTCAGATTAATTAATATTTTTATAATGTGAAGTATTACTGCAGAGGTTGTGGTATTAAACATTTGCCTGCATCTACTATCCATATTCACCCTCTTCTCACCTCCCTTGTAGTCTAAACTGCAAGCATCACCCGCCGTAGCCGTCTGTCTGTCTTCCTGCCTGACCTCCTGGATCTTGACCCCCTGCCTTATGAATCTGATTCGACTAAGCGCCTGTGAATAAGCTTGTTTCCGTGACTCCGCTTTTTTGGGCGCTATAGAAATTTCGAGTTACGATTACGATTACGAAACCAAACTTGAGTTGAGTTGTTTGATATTTGTTATTGTCAGTTTTATTTGCTTATGCACATAGATAATAATTATGTAGCTCACCTTTTACATATATCACAATGCGTTCAGTTCGAATGATCTTGAAGTCATTCAAAAGAAAGAGTAAATCAGCAAGAGATCAACATTGAGGTATCTTGAAGAGATACCACAGGCAAATTCTTCCCTACATGCTGGCAGTTCTGTGGAAAAAAGTATAGCCCGCCAGTACCAGAGTACTCCAAACCTTACATTATAGCTAGTAAAGCACAGTGCTACAGTAATTCTTACATTGTTGCTACCGGTAATTGTGTCTCCTAGGTCGATATGAAGAGTGAAGAGTTCTAGGCTAAAACTACCATGTCGAGATCTAATCATAGGCACTGTTTTCATAGTAAATGAACTTCAGCGTTGAAGAAAAGTAGGGATGACCATGTTCGGGTAGTAACCTGACATCCCTCAAAGTGGAAGAGTCCACTGGTGCAGCAAGAGCCTTCAATAACAAGCATCCTAGAGACATAATAAATATTTATACTTGTTGGTTACTCTTGTTATTGATCATCCTGTTGTGTGTGTGTTTATCCTAGAACTGCCAGCACAACACAGTTGGCGACCGTTGTGATAGATGTGCTCCTGGATACTACGGTGATCCTAGAGGTGGAAGTCCACACGACTGTCGCCCATGCCCGTGTCCTCTAACCACCCCTGGAAATCAGTAAGTGCCCAGTTACAGCTTCAGTTATAATAAGATAAAGGTAACAACTATCTAAAAGTGCTGTACAAATAATTATATCATTACTCTTACTGTAATAACGGTAACGTAAGGAATATTTTTATACAGCAATTATTATATTTCTAATTAACTCCACTTTGGTTTGAATCTATGAAGCTTTTTGAGGTACTTGAAAGCGCTCAACTAAATCAGTTATTTGCCACATATGCTGAATCAGAATGATTGTTTTAACTTTTAGATTTTCAAGAACCTGTTATCTCGCCGATGATAGAAACCCAACATGTGACCGGTGTGATGAGGGATATACAGGACGCCAGTGCGACCAGTAAGTCACGTTTGGCTGTTGGTAATTAGATGTGCGTTCATTTATTTAGCAGTGGAGGCGACCGGACACCACCATCACCGTACAAAATTAAGCCTATGCATTCATCTATATAGTATGTTGTAATTTAATTTGTGGCTGTGTCAGCTTGAAACTATTAATAAAATAAATACGAATGCTAAAATGATATTAATGAAACTTACTTACACTAGGCTTTATTGCACTGCATTGTATTTATTTATTTATTCATTCATTCATTCATTTATGTTGATGGCATTGTTATATTTGTGCTATCTATAACTGCTTGCATTGTGTTGTATAAATATTAAGTTGATGTATTTGTTGCTGTTAGGTGTGATGCTGGTTATACGGGTAACCCACGTCAGCCGGGTGGCTCGTGCACACGAGAGTCGGGTAAGACACCACGTCGCCATCGATGGTCAAATGTGTTTGAGTGCGATTTGAATTTATTTCATCTTAACACCTTGACTGTTAGGAACGAGATATCTCGTCATAAATTAGGTATGCCTGGACGCGAGGAACGAGATATCTCGTTCTCCAGAGTCCTGTATTGATAGGCTTAACAAGGCAGACAGTGCTACAATGGATCTTGCCGTCTCAATGGTCTTTGAGAGCAGTGATGCGTGTCTGCTGATTAGCATTTGAGTCGATTCAGCACAGGCTGTGATCCAATGTTGATTTTTGCATATTAATGACATTGACATGGCTCTGCTGATCAATGCTGCACCTTGATTTCTTTAGAGCATTCTTCAATTGTGAGCGATCATTCTGATTGTTATTGTAAAGTATTTGAGATAATTCTGTAAAGCGCTACTCGAAGGCACCAGTTCACTGACTAACACTATGTCAGTTGTTCCATTTAAATGTCTTATAAGAAAGACATCTTCAAAGAATTTACTTTGCATTGCTTTTTGTTTTTGCAGAAGATAACCGGCCTAAGATTATGATAGTTCCATTACGGTTGAGCACTTCCGTTGGCGGAAGCGTGACCTTCCAGTGTGATGTTCGCGGTCAGCAGCCGGTCAACGTCCAGTGGATTCGGTCGGATGGTCGTCCACTCCCTGCTGATAGGGCTGTGGTTGGCAGGGACAACTCTCTCCGAATCACAGACCTCCGTCCGGCGGATTCAGGGCGATACATCTGCACGGCTGTCAATGCCTTCGGACGGTCTCAGCTGGAAGCCGAACTTTCGGTCCTCGGTATGTATATTCTGATACTGACAAGCCTAATAGGCCTATTATCCTATAGTAGGCTTGTCTATGTGTTAGAACATGTGTTAGACAATAGTTTACTAAGCCTCCTCCCCGCAGAGCAATTGTATGATGTTGTCAGGAAGTGGGAGCACGTGTTATGACGCGATGTGCGAACCACGACACATCTGAAAAAGGATATTGCTGAAAAGTCAGTATCCTAGTGCTATGCTGCAGGTTTTGTAAGGTGCAGTGGCCAGGTTAAAAGCTTTGGAAATGACACATAACGCTGCTTCTTGCAAACAGATATTGCATATGAATTGGGAGCTCATCCAGACTGTATGAGAAATAGTAATTGTACTTGTGCTAATCTTTTTCTATTGACAACTGAAACTGAGAGACCACAGTATGCTTACAAACATCGTATGAATGAAAGACATGTAATCGAGGCTTCTCTTTTCTCCTCGGGGACTGTCACGCTGGGAGAGCCTCTGAATTGCCCTGCTTAAAGGTGCTTTATAAAGATTCAAATAGTTAGATAGTAGATAGATATCTCAGGAGTCGAATTTGACCGTTTGGCAGCCGTTCACGGTCAATAATTATCAAATGGATATGATCTCAATTCATTTTGAATTATTGTATGGCCTTAATGCCCAGATCGTGTTCGCTTTTGCAGGTGATCGACATTTGCAGGTGATTGTGGAGGAACCGAAGCAGCAGACGGTTACCGAAGGCTCCAGTGTCCAATTCTTCTGCAAAGGAATCAGTCCAGTAAGGCCAAAAATTTCATCATAATTATTCTGTTTGAATCGCGGAGTTTCAAACAAACAAATTTTTCTCATACTGACGCTACGCGGTGGTGTAGTTCGCCGCCTCGCATCCGAAGGGTCACGGATTCGAATCCACCTCAAGCCATTGTATAAAGACGTTGAGCAAGCTCTTCGCTTGCTATTGCTCTGTGACGCTTCGGGGTTTTAACTCCGACTCGGCATCAGTCAGGAGCACCTCTGAGTAGTAGTAGACTTGAAGAGGCACAATAGAAATATTTGCAGTAAACAAAAAATAAATATCATAGTTTGATAAATCATTTGCACAAGATTATCATTGGCCTGCACTAGTTCTTACTTGTAAAGAATAAAGTTAATGACTTCACAATCTTCTGCAAATAGATTAATTATGTACAATTTGTACAAGAAGGTGTTTATTTCTTCATCATTGATTCCTTTTTCAATCCTTCTCCCAACTCGTCATGGAGACTACTAAATCGAAATTATTTCTATTTGAATTTACTTCCATTTTATTAAGAAATAACTAGTTCAATTCGATCTTTTCTTGGGTACGCTGGTACAGTGTTAGCTCAACTCTTCCCAAATTCATTTTTATTCTGGGTTGAATGCAGTGATTCTGATTTTATCTGATTAATGTTATGCCCTGCAATTCTACATTTAGAATCATTCTTCTCTCAACAGAATGTCTACACCGTAGCTTGGACCCGGAAAGATGGTCGACCGCTTGACCTAAGAGCCGTTGATGATGGTGAGGGAACGCTGACCATACGCAGCGTTCGTCGGGAAGACGTCGGTGCCTACCTCTGCACGGGATCTGACTTCTACAGCTTGGCAACTGATGAGGGTTATCTGACGATTAGAGGTCAGCATTCCAATTACCTTCTTATTTTTGCTTTGCTATTGATCGTGTATGCTAACTGGAAAGTAGCAGCAAATGATTAACAATTCTAAGGTTCAATTCACTGGACAGTGGACCCCAAGTAGTATTTAGTCAATTCTAGTCTTTTGGTTTTTGCCCAACTTTAGTTTGATATGCCCACAGATATTTTTGCTGGAAGGGCAAATCTTAATGCTAGCAGTTAAATTTAAGCAACAGCCTCAGCAATACAAGACAGGAAAAAAAGAAGATGGGTATTTTCACAGAGATTTTTAAAATGTAAATAGAGGTGCATGCCATTGTACAGGGTGAGCCATAAAAAAATGATTCCCTACATGTTTTGACAATATTTTTGTCAGAAAAAGGAAATTTTTAAATAAAATTTTACAAAGTGAAAGGCAAATCATATTTACCTACTATTGCAAAATGTCACAAAAATATCTTGAACAGAACAATTGTTATTAAACTTTTAGTGATGTCACCCATTGTTTTTCGATGGTTCAAAAACATTTAACAGTTTTCTGCTAATATTTCTGCTAAAAGGAAATTCTACAGGCTCACAGGTAATTAATATTTACATATGTTGACCAACTTTTACCAAAATACTTCAAATGCAACAAAAGTCACAGCGCTTTTTCTTGTAACATTAATTACATTACACTTTTCTGAATCATCCGAATGCAGTAGGTGTACTCACTAATAGTGCTGTAACTTTTGTTGTGTTTGAAATATTTTGATAAAATTTGGTTGTTATGTGTAAATAGGAATTACCTTTAAGTCTTTGAAATTTCATTAAAATATGTTACCATCTGGCGTAAATATTATCAAAAACTGTCATATGTTATTTGAAATATCAAAAAAGCAGTGGGTGACATCACTAATAAATGAAAAAGTTTTGTTCTGTTTGAACTATGTTGGTAAAATTTGGCTGATATACGTACATATGAATTGCCTTTAAGCCTGTAAAATTCCTACCTTTGACCGAAATATTAGCAAAACACGTAGGGCGATCATTTTAAAAATCATCCTTCATGGTAATTTTTGAACCATCAAAAGGCTGTGGGTGACGTCACTAAAAGTCGAATAACTTTTGGTGCAATTTGGCAGTGATAAGTAAATATGAACTGCCTTTCAGCCTGTATAATTTTATTTTAAAATTTCCACTTTTGACGAAAATATTGGCAAGAAACGTAGAGGATCATTTTTTAATGGCCCACCCTGTACATAACACACGCCTCTCACTACCTGACGAAAACGATATGAGTACGTGAAATATATAAATAGACATTTTCCTTAAAGTAAAGTTTCTGTTTTAGTTAAAAACAGATTTTGATTTGTCAGAGGGGAGCAAGTGGACGCCCATGCATTTGCCTGAACCAAGATGCAGTAATCTGCATAAATTGTTAACAGTTGAAGCTGCCTAAATGCTTTGAACTGACCTAATTATACGCAGTTGTGTTATATTGTATCTGATGCAACGTGTCTCATGCTACAGTGCGTGGCTTGTTTGTCGTTTCATGGTAGGAGGCGATCAGCCACCAGTCGCCAGGATTGACCCAAGTTACGTTACGGCGAGCGCAGGCAGGTCAGTGGAATTGCGATGTATCGTGTCGGGGTATCCTGCGCCGAGGATCGAGTGGTCCGGTGGACCGGGTGGCGTTCTACCAAGGGATGCCATCCTGGAAAACGATATTCTGAGAATCCAGGTTGTCTCGCAGAGCCACGAGGGAGAGTACCACTGCACAGCGGTCAACCAGGCTGGACGGTCAAGTGTACGAGCGGTTCTGGTTGTCGAGGAAGGTATCGGAAACTTCCTGTTCTGATTTTGCGATGGTCACTCATATACACACCTACACACGTACTCACACGTGCACAGAACTGATGAGAAATGATGCTTTCATTATTTTAATTTTATTTATTTATGGATAAATTCGTATAGAGCATTCAGGAAAACTGCTTAGAGGCTCTCCTAAACCAACCATCCCAGGCGAAAGATCACAGTCTTAGGATAAGTATGGAAGATTTAATTGTATCACATTCTTTTTTCTTCTATTGGTACCTCACTCTGGAATGCACTTTCTCCCTCTGTTCACTCCAAAATTCTAGTCAATCCTTCTCCTATCTTTTTAATTAAGACCACGCTCTTTTCGCTGTGCCTTGGGTGCTGGAGAGGCTCTATATAAATGTTTATATACAATACGATGTGATATAACACAGATTTCATAAGTGCCAAAAACTTAGCACTAACTTCTGGTATTTATGACCATTTGTCCAAAGCAAATTTCTCCAGTTCTTACGCTGTGCAAACTAAGATAACTAATTCGAATCAATGAATGATTATTTCATTTTATTCTTGTAACCGGAGTTCTTACATATTGTCTCTCCAATGGAAGTTTTGTGGAGACACATTAGACAATCCTGGAAATGATGCAATGAAAATGCGAGATATATACTGATGCAACTCTATTTGTGCGTCTTTCAGAGGTTCCAGGCTTTGAGGTGGTAGTCAACCAACCGGAGTTGAAGGTACGACCTGGTGACGAGGCAAGAGTAGACTGCGTCGCCAGAAGCCACATCAAGGTCGAAGGCATCGAGTGGACAAAATTCGGAGACACCCTTCCACCAGGTCGGAACGCAGATTGTGGTGTTAACAGTTTCTTGAGTTTGAATGTGTTTATCTCATTAGTGTAATTGAGTTGGACAGTTTTGACTTTGAATCTTAATGTTGCCCTCTATGTCATGTCTCGATATTGTGCATACTTTAATTGTTTAATTGTTTCATTTCAGTTTCTATTTGAAAGATTTTTATAGCACCTCTTCAAGTGTGCCACTACTCTGAGTAAACATGCCTAAGGGCATCATTTGCTACGCCATGTCTATCTACGAGACATGATTATTTTCGTACCATTATCTTATCTATTATACCTAGCCACCCCCTTTTCTTATTGCTTCTGTTGCACTTTTCCAATCTGCATAATGTCAGTGCTCACTTCATGTTAGACAATCAAGTATCAGGATTCATTGGAGTGTCCAGTTGACATCTGACCTGGTAGCAATCCAATTTTTATGACGATTTGTTGATTGAAGTTGATAGCGCTAATAACAACTGTGGTGAAGATCTAAATTGTAATGAGAGAAAAGAATATGAAAGTTTTCTTTATTAATTTAGCTCCTTCGCATCTGTGTATTATTGTGCAGGTGCTTACCAGAGTGGTGGACAGCTGATAATACCGGAGTGCAAACCGGAATACAGTGGTCGTTATGTCTGTACCATCTATCTGGTGAACGGCGACAGAAAAGTGGCTTACAGCAGCATCTCAATTTCAGATGACGAATTTACAGGCCGCGGTAATTTTGCTGACTTTTTAGATTTGTCAAAATCAAATCAAAATCAAATAGTTACTTATTGAACCGAAATCACTGTGAAGTACAAGCGAATAAAATCAAACAATGAGAAAACCAAAGAAATATTATGTCTTCGGTTTCAGTGGCAACTGATAAATATTTTTTATTTTGATGCAGAATCAAATGTATCAAATGAAACGTACAAGAAAATTAGGCATAGACAACATGACCAACCAACCACAGTTCTTATTTGTAGTTAAATTTGAAAATTGTTATCGGTCTATGCAGAGTGAGAGAAAATTCACATTTGTGGTACTATCAATCAATTCTTAATTAAATGCATGTTATACTTGTTTGTCTTTATTAGCTCGTTTACTGCAGGAGCTAAAGTATTTGTCTGTTGCTGTTACCTTTCTAACAGGTGAAGCGCCTCGAGTAACAATGGATCCAGATTCTCAAAGTGTAAATGAAGGAAGTACAGGGACAATTCGATGTCTCGCTACTGGAAGCCCCACTCCGGTCATCACATGGTCAAGGTCACGTGGCTCACTTGGAAGAAATCATCAGGTACGTTGTCATTAATTGTGAGGCAGTCTCACAAACGGAGACTTATGTCGGAAATTAAATATTCGAGATATGATCTATTTTCCCAAAGTGGGGCGTAACAGGTCAATTTTTACTTTTTGTATTTTCATTAAGTAAATGCTGCTCTTAAATATGGTGTGAAATCTCGTATTTCATTTTCCGTGACTTAATTAAGCCTCCTTTTGTCAGACCGCCTCACAAATGTTGAAGAAAATTTCCCGAGGTGCCATCGTAATTACATTCTGAATAGCTTCGCTCGAATTGCCTCGTGTCTAATGGATCAAAGACTAGACGTAGGGCGTCGACAGCCTGGGTTGAATCGACTCAAATGCTAATCAGGCAGGTGTCGCTGCTGTCAACGACCATTGACAGGCGAGGACCCATTGTAACATTGTTTGCCAAGTTAGGCATGTAGACGCTATCTGGTGGACGTAAATTGCATATTGTAATTGTAGTCTATTTGGACTGTTATAAATAGACTACAATTACAATATGTAATTTAAAGGTCTGCAGAGCTGTGGTCTATACTGTGTGACATGGTGAACTATTCACAAGTGGTGGCACATTTGATCCTGATCATTTTGAGACTATGCAATTGCTTGAGCTTTTGCTGACTTACACATGTCGCATGGTTTTATTGTGCATTGGGATTGCAGTTAGAATGAGATATAAATGTTATCTCTGACTCTGTGTTTCCTCAACAGGTGCTTGGTAACACGCTGCGCATCTTAGAAGCTACGGAGGCTGACAGGGACTCCTATATCTGCACGGCTACGAATGTGGCTGGCTCTGCTCGAGGTGTGGCTGCCATCGATATTGAAAGTGAGTCCGAGGTTTCCTGCTTTCAATAATCACCCGTAAGTAAGATCAGATAAGGAGACAACCGAAATGTTTTCCTTGCACTTGGTCACAGTTTTTCACTGACTCATCATTTAACACTCATAACTTGCAATGCTTGTATGGGGCCCTAGCATAACATTTAATGCATGGCCTATGATCCTCCTGCGACCTAGATCCAAGTAAATCCTGAAACAACCGATTACCTTTTTTAGTCATTACGTCCATTCTCCTTACTACATAGGCCCTGATTAATGTAACCATTTTGGAACACTTCTTTACTGTCAGCTGAAGTACAGGATGACATATCGTAATCATAATCTTCAGGTATTTAAAGTGCCGCTCGAAGGTCAAGTGCAGGGCACCACTGAATTCACAAGCACTGCATCAAATCAGAGAATATTATCCAAAGGCAATCATGGTGGACGAGCTTCAGATATGTCTATATTATAGTACTATATTTCTATTGTTGGTATAGGATAATGGGTGGATGATGATTTTTATTACTCTAGGACAAGAATATCCAGCCGTCGAAATATATCCCAGTGATGTAATCGATATCCAGGTCGGTGAAAATGCGCTTTTCCAGTGTCTGGCAACGTCTGGATCGCCAGCTCTGACATTCACCTGGAGGAGGTAAGACTTAGTGACAACAGTGAATTCTAAAAACATTAAAGCCTATGGTTTTTATAAATATCAAATTTTTCAATGGACTCTATTGTTCTCAGACATGACTATCAGTGCTATAGGTTCTAATGAAAGTAAATTTATGTGAATTTATTACTCTTTCTACAAGTTCTAAAAATATCAATGCTATTAGTTTTTTTGCATGTTGGATTTGTTGAATAGACTCTTTTCTCTGAGCTTTCAGAATATCATTGCTATTAGTTTCCTCTCTCAAATGCCTTATCAATCATTCAATCAACTAAATATATAGAGCGCTCCTTCAAAATCTTTACTCAGAAGTGCTCTCGACCGAGACTCGATTAGAGAC
>JAQFXW010002123.1:0-13577 GCA_034693945.1 Dendrobaena attemsi
ATCATCAATTCTAAAAATCTCTAATTTTCTTGTTCATTATTCCAAATGCTCTGAAGTGAGGTACATCAAATTTTCCTTAGAGTATCTTTTCTTAGCTGGTACCTGTGCCAATAACATTAACATGGCTTCCTAGATCTGCTTGCTCAATACATTGTCTTTGTATGCTGATAATGTCTCTTTCTCTTGTCAATCGCAATGCTGCGGTATTCTCTTCTGCTACAAGGTACTCTTCTGGTCCGCTTCTCTAATGAAGAAGCCATTTTGTTTTATCCTGTCCTCGCCGTGTTATGAGTTAAGATTGCAGTGAGCGATAGAGCAAAATTACTGCTTCTAGTAGGCCTACTTGGGGGAAATGGGTAGAGAACTATATAACAAGATAACTTTCTTGTTCTCCTATTTTCAAGTGAATATATGTTATATTCTTAAGATTCTTTGTATCTAGTCACCCATGATCAATCACTTTTAATGAATTTGTAGCTTCTGTCGCTTAGTTACAGTTTAACGACGCTGTATTGTTTGGCGTCGTCCTCCTTTTTATCCTGGCGTGGGACTGGCACTGCGGTAGAGCTGGCAGTGACGGAGTTTTGTTCCTGTCGCGCCGTTGGTCATGCACAAGAGATGACCTTAATATAATAGGCTATATGTCTTAATTTATAATTTACTTACTTGCCAATCCATTTTGTAATTGCCAAACGCTTAAATGGAAGGTGGACTGTTACGTTCCAGGGGTCATCAACCGTCATCGTTCATCAGAGTGGTCAAATCACTGATGGTCACAGACCGACCAACCACGTGACCAAGACGGTCACAACGACAGCACACAGCTACACTCGTCGAGAGAGCTCATCTGACGAGGAAAAGGATCGCAAGGTAATTGAATATTTGTTTATTTCATTTGTTTATTTCATCTGACGAGGAAAAGGATCGCAAGGTAATTGAATATTTGTTTATTTAATTTATTCATACATTTATAATACCGCCGCTTCAAGTCCATTTCTATTCAGAGGCGGTCCCGGGCCCGGGGTGTATCGAGGGAAAGGCTCGCAAGGTAATTGCTACTAATTGGAGTATACAGACTGAGACCACATTGAGTCGACTTCACTCACAACTGCTCCTCACCATCGATTGGTGAAAGATTGACAAAGAGTCAAAACATTCTGGCGCTTTATAGGTGCACAATGATGTAAGCAATTTGATTGCGCGTGGAATGCTTCAACCTTAGGCTTGATTGTGAGACGTGGTGGCGCAAGTGAGAGAGTTGCCGCCTTGCGTCCGAAGGGTCACGGGTTCGATTCCCACCCAAACCGTCGCGTTGGGACATTGGGCGAGTCCTTCACTCATATATGTAGTTGCTCAACGCGCTTCGGCGTGTAAACTCTGGCACACCTCTGGGCTGTAGTAGTCGGTACTGTCTCTGAGTAATAGTGGACTTTAAGAGGCGTTATAGAAATACACACATACACACACTAGAACCGTCAAATAGGGCTTAAAATTTAAAGTAGTTACGCTGGGAATATTTCAGCGTTTGCTTGGATTTGATAAGCTACAGTTGAGGCTTAGAAGATTGGGCCCGGTTTGTTTAGACTTAGCTGGATTAAGCTGTGAGACTTAGGTGAAAACCAAAAACTATCAAAAGTTGGACTTTGAAGTCGGACAAAATGTATTTATGACGATTCACTTGACCCCATGTAACAACAGGTTGTTGATTCTACTGTTTTCAGAGACTGCAGGGTTCTGATTTGCATGGCATCGACGACAACCAACAACCAAATCAAAGAACACTGATGCTGAAACTAGAACTGGTAATACAGCATATTCAAACGTAGGCCTCTGTACATGCATTCGCACGTGCTTACATGCGTTCATGCATACATAGTCCTGTCAGTAGTGGAAATCAGTGGAACGTAAATGATGCAAAGATTGCGAATACTGCTCACATACATGATATTCACAGTTACATATGCATGCATAGACTACACATTATAATTACACTGTTATAATAATTATTCGAGATTTAGGTGTGTGAGCCTCGGCGTGTGTCGTGCGACTCGCTGTTATGTGCGTTAATTTCGTCAGTTTCTTCGTATAGATTTGACAAAGGAAAAACATAGGGATTAGGGATAGATACAGAAAAGGAGATAGATAAAGAAAGAGACAGAGAGAGACAGAGGAGAACAGGGACTTTTCTCAAACGATACAGTCTGTACTCAAATTCTACTACATATAGACGATAACGTCAATAAGGAAGAACCTATTCAGATCGTTTAGGAATTAAGGGGAACTTAAGGCCTGTATGTGTCAGCGCTCTTGAGATCTGCTCTGTGAAAGCTACAATAAATTCACCCCTGGCCTTACCGATGACCTTGTGCAGCGGTGGTGTGCGTTTGTTGTATAGGCGTCCATCAAGCGACAGGAACTGGAAAGACAACTGGAAACGATACGGGCTGAGGTAAGCTTAATCGAACACTGCCTTTGTAGACTTCTCTAGCGCCACATAGTCAAGTTCGGACGATTCACCGTTCAACCTCAAAACGCAACACCATGAGAAGCTTTTACAGAACGACTCTCATTCCATCGATAATTCTGTCGTCTAATGGACAAGCATACACGAATGATAGCGAACGATACATTTCAACATATATCCCATAATACACTCCGTGCCATCTTATCATTATCGTCCTGTTCCATATTTTGTTCTATAATTAAAGTGCGTCCTATTGTATAGGATTCTAGTTAATTTATCATCCTATAGACCTATATACTCTTTCCTAATTCATATATTTCGTAGACGCACAATGCTCTCTCTGTTTCTTTTATATTTCTGTACTGCCTCTTCAATTCCACTCCTATTCACAGACGGTCACGACTACAGCACGAAGGCGTATCAGAGTTAACGCGCTGAATCGCTTCGCGCAATTGTGAGTGAAGGACTGGCTCAACAATGCTCAAGATTCCCACGGGTCTGAATCGAATCCGCGACCCTTCAGACGCATGGCGGTGACTATCCCGCTGCTCCACCACGCCTCACGTTTTTATCTAGGCCTATATTCTCTTCCATGACCTATGGTCTTCATGCTGTTATACAATTCGTTCTATATTATTATATCTAATTCTGTATGTCATCGAGCTTTTATTCCGCACTCAAATATTCTACATTCTATTCTGTAACATATTTTCTTAATAAATCCTATTCCATATTCTACTATATCGTATTCATCTGAGACTATCACATCTTGTTATCTAACTTTTATCACATAAGCTTATTTACTATGCGCTACATTAGATAGCGTTTCGTCTCTTGTCTGCAGATAAACGGTGTCCTGAGCTCCAATGGTAAGAGCGGCGGAGCAAAGAGCGATCGAGTCAAACTGATCGAAGTGGAGGCTGCGCTGATCAAAGCCAGACAGGAAACAGATCGGATCAAGGTAATCGATATTCATTCGACTTATGCAGTTGTAATGCCGTTGTATCATATTTCTTCATTCACACATTTATATACTGCCCCCTACAAGATTACTTCTACTCAAAAGTAATTCCAACTAAGTTGCAGTTCGGAGGTGTATCGGGGCTTCCACGACAAAACGCCACGAACAATTGTGAGTGAAGGATTTGTTCAAAGTCCCCACGTTTGGCTTGGGCCAGAAGCAAACCCGTATTAAAGCTTTATTTAATCTACAAATAGAAAAGACTATTTGTCTCTCGGACTTGTCTTCGATTGCGACCATTGATTGATTATCAATGCATTATGAGAACGGCGCTATAGAAGTAACTAAATTGTATTAGAAATCTAGATCTTCTCAAATCAATCATCCTGGATCGGACAGTTCAAGTTCTTACCCTCCTAGTCGCACGTTGCTTCGTTTCACACTGACGTTGCTTTTATCGTATTGTCTTGCATTGCATTTAATTGCCTTGTCGGTTCTTAAATGTACACTGCACTGCACAGTCTTGTCGTTACTTCACTTTACTTGATTGACTTTGTCTAATATTGCTTCGACTTATCATATATGGCTAATTTTCTGGTAGGGTCTTCGTGACAACAGCGAGAGACAGATTGACGAACTGGATAAGACGCTTCGATCCGAGATTCGATCAATGCACGAAACGCATTCCAAGAGTCTGCAAGTCATCGAGCAGTGTCGTTCAAAGTGAGAGTGCAAACTGTCTCGTTACGCTATAAAGAGGGGGGGGGTAAACGATCCATAATATGACTTAATTATATGAGTTGTGCCCAGTTTGCAATCTTTGGGTATGGCTTCCGTTCTCTGGGGCTCTGATGGTCTAAGCTGTGTCGTTATCTCGAGATCTTTACAGTTTCCAAGATTGCAGAAACCAGCTTATAGTCATTGGAACTTTCAGAATTATGCAAGACCGCTGAATTAAGTCGTAAATCAGATAAACCAGGCTAGTTCAGGGGTCATTAGGCATTATATATATACGACCAAACGGTTGATTAAGATTAGAATTGAAATGATGAGACATTATAATGAGAATAGCTAGGTTAGGTTTTGAGGAAGTGGAACACGAAACAAGTTACACAAGTAGAAGTTCCTCTAGAATTTGAACACAGATAAACACACTACACAATATATGTGGGCTTATGATTCTCTCAAATAAACTCCTTCAAGTCTGTTACTCAGGAGGAACCGACTACAGCCCGAAGGTGTGTCGGGGTTTACACGTCGAAACGCCACGAGCAATTGTGAGTGAAGGACTTGCTCAAGGTCCCAACGTGTGGCTTGGGTCTGAAGCGAACCCGCGACCCTTCGGATGCAAAGCGGCTACTATTCCACTGCTCCACCACGCCCCACGACTATCTAAGTATGGGTACAATAATATTGTCTCAATTCAACTGCTGCTTTTCATTTGAAACTGGAATTCTCCATTACAGAGACCGAGAGCATGAAACGGAGAAGGAAAGCATAAAGAAACGTCTCTGCGATATGGACCAGCAATACGAAAAGCAGATCCACACTCTGACGGAGAAGGTGTCTATAGAAAACAACTATGCTCTTCTGCATTTCTATCATCCACCCCTCTAAATAGAAAAACACCCATGAGACTCTACTTTCACCTCAGGCCTATCATTTGTATTGGTAGACTCAGTAAGCCTATATTACAGTTTAACACTGGTAAATTCGGCAGGAAACAATTAATGACTCAAAAGAAGTAGTGAGTGAGGAATTAATTAATAAAACGAACGAATGCATAGGCTGAGTTTGTACCCGTAGTGAGTAAGAGGACGCATAGATAAATGTATGGAGGAACATAGTTACAAATGGACGCGAAACAAAACGAAGAATAAATCTTGAGAGACGCTTATCAGCTAATGAATGAGAGACTATGATTTCAGATTCGACACCTTGAAGTTCGATTTTCGGGAACTTTCGAAGAGATCGATTTGCAACGCTTACCGTCACGTGTCACTCCAGGAAGCTCACTAGTTGTCAATCATTCCAATAATCCATCTCAAAGAAAGGAAATCACGCATCCTCCATTTCCACACTTAGTGTCAGGTAGGTGACTACACTGAAAAGATCATTCCTCTATTAATACCGCATTAAAGTATTTGAAAATTTACAGAGAAAGACTTAGTAATAAATAGACATGACATATTTTACATGCATGTAGGCATACTAACAATTAATTAGTATGCATGTTTATTTATTTATTTAATTTCTTCACATATTCATATACCGCCCATTAAGGTCTCCTATTACTCAGAGGAGGTCCCGACTACAGCCTGGAGGTGTATCGAAGTTTACTCTCAGAAGCACAACGAGCAATTGTGAGTGAAGGACGTGCTCAAGGTCTTTACGTGGTGGCTTGGGTCTGAATCGAACCCGCGACCCTTCAGACGCAAGGCAGCTACTATCCAACTGCTCTACCACGCTTCACATGTATTCAATGCCCACTCCTGCATGCAATTGTAGCAGAGTTATGCCAATATTGAAAGGACACGCAACATCTACATAGAAATATGTTATTACAGTTACGTCTATTGAAGCAATTACCATTAATCTCGCAAAGCATTAGGCCTACGAGTATGATTAGTTGAACAACCGCGTGTTTTAACTGACAGAAAAGTCGGTTGCTTCCGTCAAAACCCGAAGTCATTCGAGCGATTCCGACTCTGAGGATGGACGCCGGAAACTAATGACTACACATTCGGTCAGTTCGTAATCAATTTAAGCAGTTGAGTATGTTTCAATGTCTATCGTGTGTGTTAGTTAGTCTCCGCCATGTTCTTTATTATAGTATTCAGTCTCCTCTTTCCTCCTTATCATCATCATTACCATCAACAACTTTATCATCGTCAACTTCGTTATCATGAGCTCTATAAACGTAGTCTACCTTACTAGGCTACTGTGTCTTCATTCTAATAATATTCTATTCAGCAATAACTTTTGGGGGAAAAGTGTGTTTAACGGATTTATTTACTGTCTTTTTAGAATACAGTTGTTTCCATTCATGGTCCGGCGAAAAAGTCGACGTAAGGACGATTTCTGTCTTCCCGTTGGATATATTGTTTGCAAGAAAGTAGAGTAGACCTAATTTTTATCTCACGCGAAGGCGCCAGGACATCAATCTATGTCCATCTGAATTCGCAAAACTCTTGAAAGCACAGGCTTGGCCTTCTATAACTAAATCACTAATTCACCGGACATTGGTCACTTGTGGTAGTGACTTCAGTCACTTGATTTAATTACACGAGCCTTTAACTGACTCAGTGTTATCATTTTCATGATGTTATAGGCCTAACATTACAGTATTACAATATTTACTCTTAGAAAGTATCCTGATACTTATCACTCTGTGGATAATTTGTATTTTGTTTAAAAAGCACATAGTGCCTAATAGAAACATTTGTTGCAATTGAATCGCGTAGACCTAATGCTAGATTAACTTACCTACCGTTGTATTTGCACAATACTTCTTGACATTCACTTGCACTAACTTACTACTCTTCTTGGACCCTTGATCTGGCGACTTTCTGAAGCCTGTAAACGTCGTGTGAACTGAATCCTGTTTGAGTTTATTCTTTGAAACGATTTACAAATTAGTATTTTTTGTATCTAATTATTTAGGGACCACGTGAAGACTACTACACGACCGATTGACTCTGACACGGATCATGTTTTCAGCGACGCGCCCCCTGACTACGCTCCGCCCCCTGTCCCTGACGACGACTCGAGTGACAGCGACAAGGCCACGCCCAAAGTATTGCAGGTCAATCGTAATAATGAAATTGTGGACGGTGGCCATCGATTGGAGATAGGTGTTGCCGTAGGAACGGCAGTTGCCGGGCAACGGTTGCTAGAGAAACGATTTTCGAACGAAGGTGGGGCTGGCGTGAGTTCAAAGATGTCGAGTGAGAAAGGTCACTTGGAGGGTTCAATGATCCATGATAAAAAGCGTGATCATGGATCTAGCTCAGACGAGGGGACTCATTCAAAGATAGGGGTTCAATTGAAGAATGATACTCACTTGAAGAAAGATCAATCATTTGTCCAGGAAGGTGCACTGAGAAAGCACGATGGCTCCGATGATGAGGAACGCAAGAAGGCTTTGGACACACTAGCGACATGGCAAATGTCAGACGATACAAAGACTGTAAACAAAATCGAAAGGGTGGACAGTCTCGACAGCTTAAAGAGACGCAACCTCTCAGAGAAAGTGCAAAAGTCCGGACATGATGCAGATTCAAGTGATGACGAAAGTTCGAAGAGGAAATTAGCACTGGCAGCAGGGATAGGCGGCAGCTCTGGAACTGTGGCAGTGGCAGGAGTTGGAGTACACGTAGATAGACGACGGTCGAGCGTAGAGGGTAGACAGAGCATTTCAAGTGGTAGAAGCTCAGAAACGGGTGAGAGTCCCGTATTAGGGAGAGATCAGAAGAGAGATAACAGTCTAGAGAGGAACAGAACGTCCGACAATAACTCCGATAAGGAGCGAAAGTCGCAGAAAGAAGCCAAGAAGTCGGGCAACGAGAAGACGAAGCTTGGTCTGTTTTGGGGTAAAAAGAAACGAGGAAACGAAGAGGGGACGGATGATGATAGCGACGATCAACAGACGAAGGTCAACGAAGAGGCAAAGGCCAAGAAGGGCAAAACGAAATGGGGCAGAAAGCGAAAAGATGAGGACAAGCAGACTGGTGAACATGAGTATGATAGCGACGACGACATGAACAAGAAGAAGCTCTCTAAAGAGGACAAAAGAAAGGCAAAAGAGGAAGCTAAAGAGGAGGCTAGGCAAAAGAAAGAAGAAAAGAAGATGGCAAAAGAAGATGCCAAGAAGAAGAAGAGAAACAGCAAAGGGAATGATGGAATAACTTTACCGGTTATGGGAATGGCAGCAGCATTAGGGAACCCAGAAGATATTTCATCAGAAGAAGATTTCAACCACTCAGCTTCGAAAAACAGTAAGAGAGTCTCTTCCAAAGATGGTGATGGCATAGCCTATCCTGTAATGGGATTGGCAGTTGCTGTGAGAAAGCAAGGAGACATTTCGTCAGACGAAGAAGTCGCCGAGTCAGCTTCAAAGAAAAACAAGAAAGTCTTATCCAAAGACGGTGAAGGCATAAACTATCCAGTAATGGGAATCGGTTTGGGAAGACAAGGAGACATTTCATCAGATGATGAAGCCAATCATTCTGCCTCAAAGAAGAACAAGAAACTGTCGTCCAGAGACAGTGCTGGAATAACATTTCCTGTTATGGGAGTGGCAGTGGCCTCAACAAATCAAGGAGATAATTCTTCATCAGATGAGTTCAAGCACTCGGCCTCTAAGAAAGACAAGAAGGTCCTGTCGAAAGAGACTGGAGGCATTTCATATCCGGCCATGGGAATAGGGGTCGCTCTAGAGAAAAAGGGAGATATTTCGTCAGATGAAGAACTCAATAAGAGTAAAAAGGTTTTATCTACAGACGGTGTGGGCGTATCATTCCCAGTCATGGCAACAGGAGCAGCTGCATTAGCTAACCGAGGAGGGCATTCGTCAGACGAAGAATTCAAGCACTCGGCTTCGAAGAAGATAGCGGGCTCTTCCAAAGACAGTGGTGGCATAATCTATCCAGGAATGGGAATAGGAGTCGCTCTAGAAAAACGAGGGGACATTTCATCAGATGAAGATATTAGTCACACTGCTTCAAAGAACAACAAGGTCTTATCTAAAGACAGTGGTGGCATAACACTTCCGGTAATGCAAATAGGAGTCGCCTCAGGCAATCATGGCAATATTTCTTCATCAGATGAGTTTAAGCACTCAGCCTCTAAGAATGACAAGATGATGGTGTCCAGAGATGGTGATGGCATAACATATCCTGTGATGGGAGCGGCAATTGCTGTGAGAAAGCAAGGAGACATTTCGTCAGACGAAGACGTTGCCAATTCATCTTCAAAGAAGAACAAAAAAGTCTTATCCAAAGACGGCGAAGGCATAAAATATCCTGCTATGGGAATCGGTTTGGAAAGACAAGGAGACATTTCATCAGATGATGAAACCAATCACTCTGCCTCGAAAAAGAACAAGAAGACCTTGTCCAAAGATAGTGCTGGAATAACATTTCCTGTTATGGGAGTAGCAGTGGCCTCAGCAAATCAAGGAGATAATTCTTCATCAGATGAGTTCAAGCACTTGGCCTCGAAAAAGGAAAAGATGGTTTTGTCCGGAAATGGTGATGGCATAGCCTATCCTGTATTTGGAGTGAAAGTTGCTTTGGAAAACAAGGGAGGCGTTTCGTCAGCAGATGAATTCGGTCATTCCACGTTAAAGAAGAACGATAAGGAGTCTGGAGGCATTTCATATCCGGCCATGGGAATAGCGGTCGCTCTGGAGAAAAAGGGAGATATTTCGTCAGATGAAGAACCCACTAAGAGTAAAAAGGTCTTACCTAGGGACGGTGTGGGCATATCATACCCCGTCATGGCAACAGGAGCAGTTGCATTAGCTAATCGAGGAGATCACTCGTCAGATGATGAATTCAAACACTCGGGATCGAAGAAGATAGCGGGCTCTTCCAAAGACAGCAGTGGAATAATTTATCCGGCAATGGGAATAGGAGTCGCGTTGGAAAAACAAGGAGAGTCATCAACCGCTGTGACTTCATCATCTGCAAGGCAAGACGTCAAAATAGCCTCCTCTCCGTATTGAGCTTCAACTGAAAATCAATCTATTTACAACATCGTGTTTTATTGCCGCATAGGAATAAACTAAACAAATAACTTAGATTAGTCAGAAGGAACCGCCTTAGAAACTTCTCTGACTCCTCTTCCTGCTGTCATCTATCTTGCCACCGGACTTGGATCTTCGTTTGAGAGCACTCTGTACAAACCCTCTAACTTGACGCTGCACTCGTAAATTATTTTGTGCCCTGCACTTAGCCTTTAATTGCCGCTTTTGAAATTCGTAGTTATCGATTACTACTAGGATTACCTGCCAAAACATGACGTAACGATGTAAAACAGACATTTAGCTCAATTACAGTTTAGTACATGACTTACGATAATAGGGTTTTACTGTGTTACAATTTCTCTGTCATCTTCTGCAGGGCCTATAAGCAACGAGATTCAGACGATGCCTCGTTGGGGTCAAGAGGTTCGTCAAGAAGCAACGGCGATGATGGCCACAAGCCAAAGAGTATTCACATGGAAGTGCATAGAACCTTGGAAGCCAGTTTTCGACCTTGGAAGAGCACGCCCGACGTCAGCGGCAAAAGAGACACGGTCAGCTTTTGCATTATTCTAGGTTGTTAGTAATACCCAATACCCATAATGGTTAAGGTAAGACATGACACCATGTACTTGTAAATAAATCATAGAAATTTCCTTTGACTAAATATTAGTAATATAAGTGAAGTGACAATTGAGGAAAGTGGAATGAAATGGCCAAAATTGAATTAGACGTAAATTGTGTGATAATATGTGGCATAGTCAGACAGCGGAATAAAATGTATAGCATCACTGTCTTTTATGTAAATGTTTAGTTGTCAATCACATGAGACAATTATGCAGTGACGTTACATTGTACGTTCTTATAATACTGGGGTGCGTTTCATTTCTCTTCTTCCCTATAATATTCCGTGGCCATATAATCTATTTTTGCCAAACTACGTAATTGATTAGTTGGCTCCCCATTTTGTTTTAACACTTTGTTTAGGGCTATAACTCTTATCTTAGTGAGATATGTTCTTGTCTGGGAAACCCAATTCGGGAACATAATATGACTAATGAATTATATGCAATACATGTCTTTTATTTTTTTAAATAGAACAATTAAATGTTTGATTGAATTGAACTGATGTGTGCTTCCTGATGTCGCTGTGTTTACTACTCTGTGACTTTTTGAATGTGTCTTTCAAATAAATGGAATTGAATTGAATGAGCTCGCATGACATCTTCGACCTCTATTGATAGAAGGTCACATGCGTCTCCGATGTCTTAACAGCGACCAAGCCGTATACTGTACGGATTTCTCTGTTTGGCCTGGATTGGGAGCGCCTCTGTGTAGCGATGTTGAAGAGGCGCTATATGAATTTTGATTGATTGTCATTACTATCTTAAGCAACTGCAATCATATGACTCTATACCATGTACCTTTCTTTTTCAATGTGTACTTCGATTTATTCCGACAGATCATCTCGATCAGCAGCGGTCAGATAGAGTACATGCGATTAGCTGACCAGTGGTCAAAGGAAGAGGTGACCAGCTGGCTAATATCGATCAGCTTAGGCGAACTGGTCGTAGTTTTCGATCAACACAACGTAGACGGAAGGAAGCTCCTTACACTGTCCAGTCAGTCATTCAAGGTAATCATGCATAGGCCTAATAATAACTATAGCAAAACACTGGATTAAGCAAAGTACAATTATTAAACCTGCTGGAAATCGTGACACTATGCTTCTGGCAGTCTATTCTCCTCCCCATCTCTTCTCAAGATCTATTCGCTATAGATTCTGCGCACCCGATGAGCTTCTACTGGTATGGGCGCTATATAATATTTTCATTCATTAAGATTCACAATGTCACAGCACATTATGATTAGAGACGTAGCCTAGTACGAATGAACGGTGCAGGTATACAGGACTCGAATTTAAGCTATGGCACAAATTCTATACATCTCTATTTACAACGCAGTCTAGCGAAGGAAGGATGAATCGTCCTGAGGGAGTCTTTTCCTGACTCGGGTGTTGAACTCGAGTCGTCTGCTCTTCACGCCGGCTATATAGATGTTTAGATACGATGCGATGAACCTCAGCGGTCAGCGCAGACTTGGAGGTTAGAAAGCTAAGTAAGTAAGTAAGTAATCTTTTAATAGCACGAGACAGAACACTCATACTTTACAAGAGCTGCAAGCAACAACAAAGCAGTACAGCTGAACCTAAATTGCAGCCAGGCAATTCTCTGCAGTGCGGTCCGTCGAGGTCTCTGTTGGTGACGCAGTTGTATCTCTGTCGATTTGTATAATTATGTCGTGGTTCATACTTTGCTTTCGTAGGAGATGGATATCAGTGGTAAGAACAAAGACGTCTTGAAGAAGAAGATCAAAGAACTTCAAAGCGTCATCGCAAAGGATAAGAAACTTCGAGAGAAGGAGGAAAAGCATCGGGAGAAGGAAGAGATGACAAGAGCTAAACAGCAGAAGAAGGAGGAGGAGGCAGCAAAGAAAAAGACGTCAGTGCTATTATACATTCGATTTAAAATGGATCTGAAATGAATGATGGTCTCTCTTTTTCTCATTTTGTGTAGCCAGATCCAATAGTGGCCTAGACTCAATAGGGGATGGATCATGATTAAACGTCATCATCATGTTATTTTGTTTGCTTAATAGTAAGCCTACTCTGACAATAACGCATATTACGCTTACAAGATAGAGATTAATATCTAAAAGTAAAAAATAAAAAGTAAAAATATAAATAGGCATTGTCTCTTTTAATTGGTTAAGATAATAATTATTATAGGCTTATCTTTTCACTTTATATAATTATTAAGAATTGAGAGTTGTTTTTGTGTTGGCATATATGTTTAGGGTGTTCATCTGCATAGATCGGCCCTTGTGTAGTGAAGAATTATACGTATCCTATGCATTTATGTTTACCTCCACTGTCTGACTATAAGATGAGTAGCTGAAGGGCTTTCAATATAATAATGGTAATTACTAATTACATCATCACGAGACTCCATATGAAGCGTCTTGTGCTATTTTTAATTAGACCTAAGCACAATCTATTGCTGAGGAAATCTATACATTGAAGGATCACTGTTAAACATGTTTCCGTCTATAGGAGCAAGAAGCAACGAGGTCGGGAGGAGGGCTCATTTGGGTCAGCGGCTTCATCTGTGTCCAAGGATGACGACGAAGACCACTCGAGGTCAACGGGTAGCCACCTTGATGTGCATAGCAACATGGGAGCCGGTATCCGACCCTGGAAAAGCACATCGGACGTCAGCGGTAACAGTGGCTTGGTTAGTATGTATGTGTGTATTTCAATACCGCCTCTTGCAGTCCACTACTATTCAGAGGCGGTCCCGACTACAGCCCGAGGTTGTGTCGGAGTTTTACACGCCGAAGCGCTTCAG
>JAQFXW010002124.1:0-13573 GCA_034693945.1 Dendrobaena attemsi
ATTATTTCACCTTTATTTGACAATAGACCTACATGACAATATTATTATTTCACCTTTATTTGACAATAGACCTACATGACAATATTATTATTTCACCTTTATTTGACAATAGACCTACATTACAATTCTGATTCTTGGCTGTTTTATTTATCAGTGTGTACTGTATACGCTTGTTTTAGTTTAATTCAGTTTTGACAGTTAAGTTTGAATGAATTTGGTATCTTTGAGGCTTTTAGTTTCTGCTTTTCTTTTACTACAAATTGTTATTTGTTTTTCTGTCAGCATTTTGCTCATAAATTATTAATATATCGGTTCTTTCTGTCTTTTAAAGGTCTGTTTATCATTACATGCTTATAATTATATAGTTTTTATATAAGGCCCCCCCCAAATAATGGTGTGCTTCAGGTAACAGATGTTTAAAAAACAGGGTAGGTAGGAAATGTTTTTTGGTGAAATATTTCTTATACGATTCTTTTCCACCATAATGCACTTAACTACATCACACTTGGATACACTATGACTAAAGCCTGTAGCTATAAAACCAGTGATTTTTCTTTCACCTTTTTTATATGAAGCTCGTCATTTCTCAAATTTATAACTTTATTTCAGTTTTGACTGTTTGGATAGCGATAGAAGTCCACTTTTGTGCCTCACATTTTGAGAGAAAGAGTAAAAAATTGTTGTTTGGGGAAAAAATGTTTCTTTTGAAAAAAAATAAATTAAAAAAACTTATTTTCCACAATTATTTGAGTTGCCCCAAAAACTATGACTCGGTTGGGGTACAGGAAACACAGCATTAGTTTTTTGCCTAATTTGATTTACTATACTTCAGTTGAAACATTTGTCTTCAGTTAATTCCTAACTTGTCTTCAATGGTAATGGGCCTAAAGGCCATAGCAAATACAATCAGTCAAATAGATGATTGAAAATTTATCCCTTTAAACTAGTCTAACTGGTTAAAACATGAAAACAATTTAGCTTCATTTCTGTCAATTTTATCATTAATTGTTATTGTTGTCAGCAGCAGGAGCAGCATCCTAGTTATGCTATAGGTATCATTTTTGTGGCGAGTTATTGGCTGCTGGTTATGTGGTGCTCATTAGGATCGTCTGTAGCTGTAAAGAGAGAGTCAGAGCCCTTGGTGCTACTGCCAGCTGCAATGTATTAGTCACTTAGTTTGCCCTCTGGTTTGGTCCCCTGTGCTGTTTATAAAGATCTTAAAAATACTTCTGATGGATGGGATGATGGAGCTGACTTTGTAGGAAAGGAAACAGTTACAGGATGACCTGATCAGTATCAAATTCTGCCCTAGATGACCCTTGCAATGACCTCTGAACTGTGCCTCTGTGCAGCCAGTTGATTAATAGGCCCTGATAGGACTCTGGAGGCCTATAATGGGCCTCACCTCCTGCAATGTATTTGTCTTAATTGTGATTGATAAGTCTGGCACAGTTGGTTAGTTTGGTTGATATCAAATGCCAACCAGAAATGGACCTGAACTTATAGGACACTTGTACATGTATGACATTGTATGTAGGATTGTAAGCTAGATTTTTTCCTATGAATTCATGTATATAAATATACATGAATTCAAATGACGAATTCATGTATATTCCCTGGCGATATTTCGATATTTCGTGGAATTCCCTGCATTTCATCAATCCTTTACCTTGCACCTGATTCTCAACAAATAGGTCCAGATATTGAATTGGTGATATTCCTGTGGTACCAGTGAAGTGGTAGACATTTGAATTTATCAAGCTGGTTAACATCCTATCCTAATGTGGCACATCCTGGGATATTGTTCATAATGTCTATAAAACTCTATTATAATAGTCTAATTCATATGGTAATTGTAATGAGCAATTCAAAATAGAAGACATACATATACTTAGGTGAAGTTAGGTTAATTTTGGACATTTTTTAGTTTAATTACTTTTTTTAGTATGGAGATGTAAGCACTTGTTCATACCCATCTCTACCAAATGCACGACATTGGGGACTGATGACGATGATGGTGACAGCAATGGATAAATTTAACTTTGTATTAAGTGTGCATTCTGTGCTACTTTATCAGTTTCCTGTCACTGATACTTGCAATACTATTTAACTTAGAAGTCTCATCATACGCATGCAGTTTGTGCACATTTGGTTGCACGTAGAAACATGTACAGGTAGATATTTAAGTATTTGTGTTTTGCAAAGGTTTGTTGTTTGGATACAGTGCCAGTGTAAACGTGTACTGAAAGTACCACCTTTTGTGTTTGTTATGACAGGGTACTATCCTCCCTGGCGATATTTTCGTGGAATTCTCTGCATTTCATCAATCCTTTACCTTGCACCTGATTCTCAACAAGTAGGTCCAGATGGTTTTCTCTAGGATCATGTAGCATCGGTGTTGTTTGTTTTCATCTGCCAATGTTTTTGGCATTTTCGTCTTTGAGTGAACTATAGCCATTAGCCTCTGCTGATGAAATTGATTAATTTTTGTTTTTCTTATCTTAACTTGCTCCAGGAGGCAATTTGAAGTGTGTTGCTGACAGGGAAAGGTGGAATAAAAGTGAAGGAGGTGCTGTTAGTATTCTTAAAGTCTATTAACGGTTTTGGTGCTTGAAAGACACATTTTGTATAAGCCTTTATTTACACTTTTTGTATATTTTTACCACACTAAAGCTTTTTAAGTGTTTTACTTTGGGTTGACCTTCAAATAGCCAGAACTCGTATGTAGAACTTTTCTGCCTTGTCAGTAATGCTCATCCTACAAAACATCCACACCGATTTGTTCGGAAGTTTGCCTTTGAAAATTAAGCTGTGTTGTTGTTGGTGTTCGGCAGTTCAGATACATGTAGCGGAAATGTTAGTTAATCCTTACTGTAGACTGTATGTGAATATGAAGTTGACCAGAACCCAACTGTCCTCCAGCCTTTTGGCTTTTTTACTCTAGTAACAAGGCACAAGTTGGAAGAAAAGATAGAATTGAGTTGTACATGTAATTATGGTTGAGTTTTGGGCAAAGTTTTGCATTGAGCCAAGTTTCTGTGACTCGTGTTAATGTTAATGAGTATATGTTAAATTTGTACAACACAAACTCTCCTTTGTCTAAGTTTCTAACTATAGTTTTTAATATCAGACAGAGCTACAGGACATACGCAAATAACTGAAACTATAAGGATCTTAAGAACTTAACTTAATCAGAATAAGTTGTGAGCATTTTTTTCAGGTAGAGCAAAATGGAGCAGTTTGTTTTGGTTTCATCATTTTGAATGAACATCAATAGTTAACCTCATTTTCTACTCTGGACCATGAGATAAAGAAATGTATAAAGTCGAATTATGTTACTTTCTGTATTATTGAAACCTGGATTTTCCCGGGTGCATTGTATAGTTTTGTCAGGTTTTGAAAAAGGTTGGCTTCTGCCTGGTCCATAAATGGTTTGGGTGGATGAAGCATAATCAGCATATATCGTGATTGCCCCGCTGCTATTTCGGCATATATTATGCATGCTTTTTCATCGAACTTCCTAATTATTTTTGCGCTGTATTGGGTTGGCTATTTGGTTTATGAAATTGGCCTTTTTGGTATAATAACTGAAATGTCTGGCCCATCTGGTTAGATACAGACACATGGTCTAAGGTTTGGAAGATCGAAAATCCTCTTTACCTCATTGGCATTATAGTAACTTATAACCCCAGACACTTACTGTTGATGGGTGGATAATATTGTAATTCCACTGGTTCAACTGACTTTTCAGTTGTGCCTGCTTAGCACTGGTCACTAAGTAAAGTAGACCTGTACGAAATTTATGAATTTTATTAAACTGCCTGCTGACTCACTGTAGAAAAATTGTCTGATACACTTATTGCCAGGGCTTGTAGATTAATCTTACTTTTGAGATATATAAAGCCATAATATTCATCTCAGTGAAAATGAGCATCGACTATAAAGCGCTGATGCTCAGTTTGAGTTATCATGCCGAAGCGCCTCATTTACTGTTCCACGCAGCGACCCAGAAGATTGAGTTTACCTATAAGAGACTACGGGAATCGACTTTTATATCTTATGTTCTTCGTACCAGTGTCTTATCCATTTCACTTCTCCTCCCCCGGAACAATTGCAAGTGAAGGACTTACTCGAGGTCCCTATGCTGTGGCTTTAGGTAGTTTGAACCTGCGACCCTCCAGTCATAAGACCCCGAACATACCACTTCACCACTATGCTATATCATCTTCTCTTTTCATAACATAAAATGGGGGAAGGTAGTGGCAATCCAATTTCTCATTTTAAATGCGCTAATTAGTTGAAGAACGCCTTGTAAAGAGTGAATCGTTCAAAGGAAAGTATTTTGGATTATGTAGTGGATGTGAAATGAGGCTGATCTAGAAACATCTTGAAAAGCACTGAGCATCAGTATAAGCTGCTTCGATGTTCTGAAGCATTTAGAACTGCAGAAGACTTGTGAGTTCTGCAGATGTGGGTTTAAACATAAAACGTGATACTATTGAGATGAAGAACCGCAGGTATGGATCAAAGAGCTTCACTGCTAACCCATGTTGGAGCAGACGTCAGTTTGTGATCTCTAGTCTAGTGGTGATTCCTTTGCTTACAGAGCTACTTGTATATGCTACTATCGAAATAGGGAGCCTGGTGGCTTGATGCTCAGATTTTGATGAGTTTGCCAGGGTCAGATGACTCTGACTTGGACATATATGAGCTCTTTAGCGTGATATATCAGCTACCAGCTGACAGCCATCATCAGTTCCTCACACCATCCATTTGGCAGCGATGGGTACATATAAATTATCTCCATTGTTCATACTCATTTGTTGGGTTCATGGCAATCCTTAGTGATGCTCCAAGTGATCTTTATGTTGTCTATACGCAATGGCATCAGTCTGCCTTAGTTTCTTTCTCTTTCAAACCTTTCGTGTGTGCATAGTACACTGGTGCACATGACTAAAGTGCTCTGTATCAAAGAGCATTTCTTTATTGTGAAATGATTGTCATGCCATGTCACTTCGCCAGGATTGCCTTGCGATGGTTGGCTGAATGAATGGATTAGCACTGCGTGTTTTCTTCTATTGTCCATACTCATTTGTTGGGTTCTCTACTTACTACTTTGTTCAGTTCCTACAAGCCCCTTCTATCTCAGGATGTTGTCGATTCATGCTGTCCTTGGTCTTCCTCACTTTTCGACACCTTCTACTAGTCCCATTATCAGGCTGTCCTTGATGTTGTCTATCTGCTCTCTCACGATGTGTCGGAAATATTGTAGAGCTCTTCCGAGTTTGGACGTTTGTCATTGGCTCTGTTTCTGTCCTCGCTAGTGAATACACTTCTTCGTTAGTCATCATTTTTGTCGACGGTATTCTCAGCAATTTTCTGATGGACTTATTCTCAAATGTTTGAATGCATTTTCCATTTTCTTTTCTTTGTGTCCAATGTTGTCCTTACTTTGCACCCATATGTTGTCACACCAATGCTTTCATTAGTCGATAGTTTGTTGAGTTGCTGACTGATTTGTTCCTCCGAACCAATGTCAATTTGACCAGGGTTGACATAGCCAGTCTTGACCTCATTTCACTCATGCACTCAGGGAAATGACTAAGTTGTATTTAATCATCATCATCATCATCGGTAGTCTATACTCCTACGAGAGCAGCGTCGCACAATCCACTGTGAAGACCTCCATGCGTGGTGATACGTTGCTTTGCCGAAAGTCTTGTAATGCTTTTAAAATCATACACAAATTGAAAAGTAAGTAAGTAGGTATATCCGTTTATTGATCAATTGCTTATTTGCACTTTGGTGTACAATTCAGTTTTAAAGTCAATCTTCTAATTACATGTAATTCCCTCTCACATCATGTCCCCTCACGACATCTCATGTGGCGGTTGTCCACTTTCCTGGTGACATCATTATCGTTACTCAATTGATAATATAATTTACGTAGTGTTCATCATATTTTGTAGGAAATACAGGTTGTGTGATACTTGTCTGTTTTGCGATGTTTTGTTGAAACTAGATATTTGATCAGTCCGAATATTACGTTGAAGAGCGTGAGGGAAGATAGCGAATTGTATCACAATGCTCAGGTAAACAAGATGGATAAGATACATTTGATTTCTGTTGTCCATTGTGTTACAGTTTTGGAATTTGATCTCTTTCGACAGTATTTTATTTCTTTATTCACACATTTCTATACCACCCCTTCTAGTCCACTACTACTCAGAGGCGGTCCTGGACACAGCCTGGAGGTGGGTCGGAGTTTACATGCTTAAGCGCCATGAGCAATTGTAAGTGAAGGACTTGCTCAAGGTCCCTACGTGTAACTTGGGTCTGAATCGAATAACCGACTCTTCAGACGCAAGGCGCCACCACGCA
The DNA here is from genome assembly GCA_034693945.1 of Dendrobaena attemsi. Classification (NCBI taxonomy): domain Eukaryota; kingdom Metazoa; phylum Annelida; class Clitellata; order Crassiclitellata; family Lumbricidae; genus Dendrobaena; species Dendrobaena attemsi. Next base: position 6,382 of record JAQFXW010002124.1, read on the forward strand.
GTCTTTCATTAAAAAAATTATTGTTATATGTCAATGTAACCAGTCGTGTTTCTTTAGTCAAATGTGGTCTGTCATTTTGCTACAATAAACGAATATTATATATTGGCATTATCAGCTATAATAAGTAAATGGTTTTTAAGAGTACTTAAGAGAGATGATTTGACATAACAGGTGCAGCAAGTGGTTGCGGTCGAAATGTATTTGTGCTCATGTTTTCTGTAAATTGTCTGAATCATTTGAAGTCTTTTGAGGAGTCGATATATCAAGGAAACTTAAATATGTACCCTGTGACACTGTTAGACGGTTTCAAGGTGCTTTGGATTTTCTAGGAATACTATAGAGCAGAGTCACAAAATTGCAATGTGCCATTGTTATTGTACCTGTGGCGCCAGTGTAGTGTTTATTGTACTAATTAACGACAGTTTATATTGTTTATTGTCTGGGTTACAGCTGAGTCATATTCTGTGTACTTTCTCAGAATGAAACGCGCTGTTATTACAGTGGGCACGTGGTAGGCCGACCGCAGTCGAGGGCTGCAGTCAGTACGTGCATTGGACTAAGGTCAGTCTCATCGGATTTTGTTGGATGACTTATCTAGCACTTGCATCTAGTTTCTAAGGTCCATCTCACCAGGGTTCTTTTCTTATCTTAAGACTGTTCTGTTTACCCGCGCTGGAGTTGGGAGTGCCTCTGAGTAGTCTTCTTAAAGGGGCGCTTTATATAAATGTTTTAAATGAATGAATGAATGAATGAATAAATGAATGATGCATGTAACTTATAATGAAATGCAAAGACTGTGAAATTTGGTACAGAATTATTTATAACATTATAATATTTATTGAGAAGGGGTTTTTGTCCAGTGGTTGAAACTGGACAGCGTGCCTTAGAGATTGAATGCTGTTCGATGATGATGATTTGCCAGTCAAACCAACCAATCACTCTTCTCAGGATCAATATTACGCCTTTGTGGGTGGTAATAGAGCGCTATAAAAAAGGCTCACAGCTGTGCTAAAGTATGTCTGACAGTTCAAAACCGTCCATGTCATTTCAAGAATTTGTATAGCACTCCTTCAAGAACCTACTCAGACGTGACAGAACAGGTTAAGGACTGGATTAGAATGTTATTTGTGATGATGCGTTTTATTTATTTATTTTATCTATTCACACATTTCTATACCGCCCCTTCAAGTCTCCTACTACTCAGAGGGATCCCGACTACAGCCCGGAGGTGTGTCGGTGTTAACACGCCGAAGCGCAACGAGCAAGTGTGAGTGAAGGACTTGCTCAAGGTCTTTACGCGGCGGGTGGGATTCGAACCTACAACCCTTCGGTTGCAAGGTGGCGACCTTCACCACTACACTACCGCGCCCCACATGGGTTTTATGGTGAATGTGTTAGTGTTTGGTCAAAACATTAATTGGTCATGATAAGGCTTGCTGCAGCGCTGTTGAAGGTAGTTGGCTGCTGGCAGAAACTTTGTAATATTGCTGTATGTAATTGAAAGGATGTATATATATTTATGAATTCTGAGATGCCTAGGGAGTGAACTGTGAGTGATTTTTCAGAGGCTACATTTGGACAAGGGAAGATGGGTTCCACTTGGAGCCATGGGAATGGAGTCGATCTGGAAGACATTATATATTTCGTGACTCCGATTACAAGGGGCATAACCTCACTTGTGGTAAGGCAGCAGCACTTATCAATATTTAGAAAAAGTCTGCAAATGAAACCCGATATACTGTGCATATTGGGATGTGGTACAAATTTTGTATTATGCATAGTGAGATGTTATATTTTGTATCATACTTATTCAGATGTGGTATTAGGGTGTGGTATTTTTATGTTCTGTTGTTGAGAATCTTTTGCAGGAACTTCTCATTACAGTAGAGACTGTTTACATCATTTTGGTATCTTGTCTGGTGACTGTAGAGAGTATTATTATTACAAGAGAGGCTTGGAAGGATTTAAGGTGTGTGTGTGTGTGTGTGTGTGGACTTTGTCCACGACCAAATTAAATGTGTGCCACTGGGTCCCTTGTAGCTCAAGGGTCTTTGACTTCATTGCTGGATGTCTGATTCATCTGATCCTAGGGTGAATATTATTGCTGCTCTCTGCATCCAATGAAGTCTAGCGGTGGGATGAATGAGAGGAAAATTGAGGATTAGCAGGCTTTTCCTTCCTCCATCCGCTCTGATTTATTTTCTTATTCGACCTACTAGAACGGTGTAACCTGATTTGCAGGAGGTCTATGTTTATTTTCCATCAGCTGTGGACTGATGGTTTTAAGTGACAATCTTGGTGTATTATGAGCTGCAAGGCTTGCCATAAGTGCCTGAGGCCAGGCTGTCTGCTTTTGCCACTCTCAGAGGAGGCCATAGACCTATTGGTATGATTTGGTAAATATAACAGAGGCTGTGATGACATACATCTTTGTTGTCATAGTTTGCTATTCCACTAGTGGTTGGTTGCTCAGACCTTACTTAGTTAGTGACTGAAAAGAGTTTCTGTATGTGCAAGTTAAAGACGCCTACTTTTATTAATTCCAAACTGGCTGTACAGTTCGGTTTTGCCACGCTTTCCGGAATCTGTCCTTCTCCTAGCACTGTTAGGTATTACTTGGAAAGAATAGGAGGAGCTGTTGCTTAAGGAAGGGTGAGGCAAAGTCATCTCCTTAGGTCTGCTCATTATGGTGTGTTGCCGCATGCCCTGCATATTCGGGTTCAGGTCTGCAAATAATAATTTCCTAAGCTCTATTTACATCCATTTGTGTTGCAATTTACTTTCATCTAATTGACAGAGCAATGGGGCTGAGAAGAGTTAGATTCACTTCATTCAAATAATATGATTTGGTAAATATAACATTTTGCTACTTAGGCCTATATGATGGAGAGCAGCTCAAAGCTAGTGTCCATTCTGTTGGAAGTGTTACTGTAGAAGTTGATGTCAAACATTTTAATGATTTTATATATGGCTGTATCTAGACAGGCAATATGCAAACTGTTAAATACCTTCAAACATTCTGTGATGGAGATTCAAGTGATGTTAATGTTATCAAGAACACCAGGCTGTCTTGAAGCTCGTATTCCACAGGCAGGGGGATAATTACGCTGCTAAAGACTGTGGCACAGATGTTGAGTCTAGCCATCAAACTCACTTGTTTTCCACGTGTAAATTTGCATTTGTGTGACTTTGATGAAAATGGTTTGCATCTAGAAATGATGTCTCACTGGTTTGAGATGTGCATGTTGGTTATTGATGTGTAGGTTATAAAGGAAAAACCTTACATGGACGAATCTGGAGAGCGTTGGACGATGCCATCGAGCAGGTATTAAATATATTTATTATTTAATTCAAATATTTCTATACTACCTGTTTAAGTCTACTACTACTCAGGCGGTCCTGACTATAGCCCCGAGGTGCACCTCGAACAATTGTGAGCAAAGGATTTGCTCAAGGTTCCTAAGCAGTGGCTTGGGTCTGAATCGAACCCGCGATGCTCCGGCCGCAAGACTTTTGACTATCCCAATACACCACAACACCCCACTAATGTGTGATCTACAAGCTTTCTAATCTAATACACTCTAGAGTTTGAAGACATTAATGATTGGAATATAGTTGTGCAGGGCTTTAGGTGTTTTATAAATGTTCAGTTCGTAAACTGTTATATGTTAAAACTTAAAATTATGTAGGAATCAATGGTAATTGTTCTGACTTGTGTCTGTGAACATTATGGCAACACAGGTGTTAATGTAGGCCTACCTGTGCAGTGCATGCATTTAAGTAAATGAGTGATGATATATGGATGTCTAGTGATATATTTCATTGCTGTGGAATTGCCCTCATTCATTGACGGCAATCTTAACTGGTAGCACTACTGCTTCTGCACTCGTATTTTCTCACGGGGTCCACATGCTGTGAGCGCCTCTGATTAGGTTGTATCGAAAAGGCGCTTTAGACATATATAGAATTTTAAATACAATACAATATTTAGTCATTTCATAGGAGGTAATTTGTAACTCCTTATTTTAGGGTCTTGTGGAAACTTTCATATAAATTTATGATCTACTTCTTATTGATATGTTATTGATGTGATGGTTTATAAACATATATACACCAGAAGCCCGTTGCAGCACTTGCTGTCATTTGGAGCTGCAACACCTCAAAACGAGGTTGTATTATAACTTAAGCTGAATTAAATACATGCACATAGCAGAGTCATATCTGAATTTCTGTTATAATAGAGCATGTTGTAAAATTAGTTTCTGGTGCTGTTTTGTTGACTCAGGTACTGCTTTCAGGTACATTTAAAAAATTAACGGCAGTTGTTAATTCTCTAAGCGTATCACGTTGTGTTTCACTTTATAGAAGAAGAATTCTGTTGGATGGTCGCAGGAGAACAGGATGAGAGTTCTTGAGCTCTATGTGGCAAATGATTATACGCAGGTTGGGGCGAATTTTCTGAATTATTATTACACGTTGGCACCAGTACTTTTTTCTTGAATTTACTTCTGCTGGTACAACTTCTTTAATGGATGAATTGTGATTTTTTTTCTTGTCATTGCCAGCATTTTGTGTTAAGTATTTCTATTTCTTCTGAGCTGCTTGGCTGTGTCAACAATGTCACCAGCTCATACATTCGTAACTTGGTCCAAGTTGGTCCTCCACAGTAGTGTATAAACCCATGGATTAAGAAAAAGTGGTCCTAGAGTCAAAAAAAGGTTGGGAACCACTGGTTTATACACTACTGCACATGAAATAGCACATTATTTATATATTATTTACATGTATATTGACCTTTGTGTTCCGGTATCCTCGCTCCCGGGTCGTAGCGCCCTGCGCTCTGTTTCACTCGACTTGCTTCTCGTAGATCCTTCTCCACAACTATTCTCGAACTGATCCTAAATCTGCCAAGAGTTCTTCTGCTTTCCTTTGGAGAACTTGTTCAGAGTGATCCACAATGATTTCTGTATTCCTCAATTTTGCGTTTCTCAAGTATGCTTGATGTGTCTGATAAAAATCAGTTTATTGTCTTAGAAGCTGCTAAGTATTGATACTGTAATGCTTCAATTCTCCTTGTCACTTGCATGGTTTGTGTAGGGAATCCTGAAAGTACTCTTGATTCCTGAAGTATTTGATCACATGATAAAATTCAATTTTTAAAGCATCTCTGATTTTATAACAATTTTTTTGTGATTTTTTGTCCAGTATGTGTCTCTTCAAAGAGATGACGCCAAAGTTTTTAGGAGGACGAAAGATATTGTGAACATTCTCAGCGCAGTGAGTTTGTTTGTTATATTCTGTCTTTACGTCTCATTAATAGATCACATTTATTGGTTACAGTGATCAATTGTTTGCATTTATCAGTTGATTTAACTGATTTTCACAATTGATCACATGGTCTATTGATGAATTTATTATATTGTTGGTAGTTAATTACCCATGACCACACTTTTATTGAATCCAGTGCAAAATATATTTACAGGTGCATCAAATATAATATTGGTTAAAATTGAAAGACCTAAAAGGGCCTAAGAAGTCCCATTAACAAGAGTAACCCTAAATTAAGTTGCATATGATAATTGTGTATAACAAACTATATGATTATAATTAGATTGAATCTATTGTTTTCTAGTTTTATCATCCAATGAACATCTACGTATCACTTGTTGGAGTGGAGGTGTGGCCACGAGGGGACAGGTCTGAGGTCATTGCAAGCGCAGACAAGTCCACGACCAACTTTCTTGAATATCGTCGCTATCACATCAGCCCAAAACATCGTAACGACAATGCTCAACTTATCACGTGAGTTACACAGGTCTTGCTTTGTAAGTTGAAAGCTTGAGTCTACCTACAGGACTCTAGAGATCTTAAATTTTATATTCCTTGTTCATTCATTCATTATAATAATTTAATTTATTACAATAATTTATATAGCACCCCTGCGAAAGATGACTTCTCAGAAGTGTTCCTGACCCCAGCACGGGTAAGGAGGGCAGTTTTTAGGTAAAAAAAGGCAGTTTTTAGGTAAAGAAAAACTGTCACAAAAGAAATAGATTACTTACAGGGTGAACCAAGAAAAGTAAAACCCTAGGTTACTTTTTTCAGGTTCACTCTGATCAGGTCAACAACCAGTTGAGTATAAAAGAAATTATGTTCCAGTGTCTTATACATTATACTAAACTCCATACCCCACAGAACAATTAAGAGTGAAACACTTGCTCAAGGGCCCTGTGCACAGAGTTGAAGTCTATTTGAACTTGCAACTTTCTAGTTGCAAGGCCTCGAATGCCACCACCATGCTCCTCTTACTTGCCGTTCATTATTTTTTTATGAATTGCACTTGAAGACATAGTTTCTTCCACACTAAATTATTTGTTGACCTCGTCAATAAAAGTAATCTATTTCTTTTGTGATAGTTTCGATTTACCGAACAAATTGATTTTCTGCTTGCTTGCTTATGTGTTTTATCTTCCTTCAACAGGGGCCGCTTCTTTGGTGAGGGCCTTTATGGCAGAGCTCCGGTAATGAGTATCTGCTCACTGCAATACTCGGGAGGCGTTACAACGGTAATATTGGGTGTTTTCTTGATTTATTTACCTAAATCAAATCTACCAATTAAAAGTTCTTACTCTTGCTTCTTTGTCTAAATGAGATATTATACGGCTCCGTAACAAAACGGGACAGGACAAAACGGTGTCGACATAACGGCGCCGTCAGAACGGCATAATACAAAGTACCCTGACAAAACGGCGCCAACAATACAGTGCAGTACAAAGATAGTAAGCTTAATAGCCATCAGAATTAAGTTGAAAATATACAAAGTTTTTTGCACAATTTCTACAAAATTTCCTTTAATGTGTTGCCGCAATCAAGGGTGTGATGTTGAATGTCGATTGAGGGGCCTTTAGAAGAAAATCATAGGTAGCAACTGTTAGCCTTTTTTCCGATATATATTATTAGATACATAGTCCATGCATAGCTATTAGCTATGTATCATTCAATACATAGTCAATGCGGAGCTTTGTACCCTAAGACACATACACATGCATAGATAATAGATATATGTATCATTAGATACATATATTACATAATCAATGCATAGCTAATTAGGTATGTACTAGTATATCCCGTCAAAAATGACGGTAATCTAGGCTTAACCCGTAAAGAATTACGGGCTATTCTAATCAACGAC
>JAQFXW010002125.1:0-13573 GCA_034693945.1 Dendrobaena attemsi
CCCGTGAACCATTGTAAGTATCCTGATGTGGCCCACCAGACGACTTGAGTTTGAGACCACTGGTCTATATGTTTGGTAGGAAATAGGTTGCAAGATTGTGATTTAGGTGCCCTTTATCGTGCATCATGACCAGCGTTGCCTTTTTACAATTATTTATGAGATGAAGAATTTCTACAGATATAACATTAAAACTTGGTTATCTTTTGATATTTCTCAGATATACATATTTTTAATTTTGTTTCAGACGTTGACAATGTCCTTCAGCGAATGACAATTATTGGTGTCCTCCTATCATTTCGTAGCTTGGCACAGGAAGCACTTTTAGATGTATGTATTGAATTCCAGCTACTCTTCTATATTTAGGGTTAAAAGCTGCTGTTTGCATCTTTTAAACTAAGTTGTAGTAGGCTTACCAGAAGGCACAACTGCAGCACCAAAGCACCGTGTCAAGAAAGCTTTACAAGTTTTTTAGTATACTCATGCATATTGCATATGTAGTTGCATGCTTCTTGCAAATTGTTAATATTTATAATTTAAGTGAAGCGATGGAGCACCTTTTTGTCAGTTTAAAACGTAACGTTACATAGTAATTATAGTAGACTATCAGTGCAATTACCAGTTGATGTTTTAATAATTCTTTGAATGCAAATATTTTTGTTTGAACTGTGCTATCATTTGTAAAGTACTAAAGTTGAAGTTTGTTTACCTGATTGTTTAATTCTGTGTGAATCTTATTTATTTTTAGGTTTTGGAGTTACGAATTCCTTTTCTGTTGAGTTCAATAAAAGACTTTCAGCAGCATATTCCTAATGGACAGGACTCGATGGTACGTTGTACAATCCACAGTATCTTACATTTCTAGTTTACTGCAGTAAAATGCAGTTTCATATGTTGGTTTAGAAGACTACCTGAATATCTGTGTTCTTTTTTTATCATACCATTATCTAATTGTAAAGAAGTATTATTAAACATCAGTTTGCTGGCATCTGCTGTTACTTTGTGTGATATTGAAATAATTCTGATAGTGTGATGTAAAAAAGCAAATGCAAGTACATCAAAGTCTTCTGCAATTTTATTTGCAATTCAGTTATTTGGTGAATGTTTTTGGAAATGGATTTCTTGATAGTAAGCATGGTTGTTTGAAGTCTGTAAAGGTAGGTGATTGATCAGTAATCACTGATTAGTTCTAATTAATTTTGTGAGTCTTACAAGGGCTTGACATTTTAAAGAGCATTATTGATGGTGATCATTACTTAACAATTATGATGATGATAATGATTATAAAAATAATATAGTAATCGCTTAGAGTTGCTAACATCTCATGATACTCTTTTTTAATTTACAATTTCTAGTTCTATGCATAAAGATCATGCCCTTTATTATCTTCTTCTTCTTGTCATGTGTTGCAATGCAGTTGGCTTCCATTCGTAGCCAGGTATTTGTAATCTTCATTGTAATTCTGCTTTTGCAGATCTTTTGTTCACTGTGTTGTATGTATATCTTGTAGTTGTTTTCAAATGTTAAGGTTTTTATAGTGCCGTCCCATTTACGAGTGACTCATTGTAGAAGAGCGTAACACATGCTTTTGCCATAACATATAATTTTCTTCTTGCTCTGCACCGGTTTTGATATCAGATTTCTGACATACTGATCTCAGTTTGGATCAACCTCACTTATAGAATTCCTAGATACACTGTTGAATGTCTCCACTCCTCAAATGCGAAACACAGACACCACTATCACCACAAGTAGTTGCAAGTTGCAATTGTAATAATTCTGACGTCTGTTGTATGCTTTAATATCTTCCACATGTCTTCCATTCACTACTGAAAACACTACTCTTTCACTAATCCTATCCAGATTCCCCTCTTCTCCTCACCTTCCTCTTCATCTAAACTGCAGACATGACCTACCTTAGTCATCTGCCTGTCTTCCTGTCTGATTTCTTCGGATCTTGCTCCCGCCTAATTACTTTTATTTGACTAAGCGCCTGTGAATACGCTTGTTTTTTCTGCGACTTCGCTTTTGTGGGCACTATAGAAGTTTTGAGTTACGATTACGATTACCCAGACTGGCTAACAGGAGTTTGACCACTTCAATACAGTCACTTTGCATGCATCCAGATTCAGACATGTAGAGTATTTTGGCTATGCAAGACAGTTGTGGAAAATAGATTGTTAGCTACAATGCTCGAGCGTCATCTAGCAGGCTGAAATGCAAGTTATGATTACAATTAACCAGATGAACCTATGTCTTTGAGCTTCTTTACAGCCATGCTAAGGCTTGCATAATTCGTGCACTACTGTATTTCAGCATATGGCTCTTGTGGTCACAGTGGCTCTGATGGCTACTTGTGAATGAGTCTGCACTGTATTTGAATTGAGCAGTCTGAGCTTTTGTTGTTTGTATAGAGCATAGAGTATTATTTTTATTCATTTGATATTTAATTTGAGTTCTCGTTTATTTTGATTATTTTTTTACATTGTTTTTATTTTTCAGTTCTACCTTAGTATTGATGTTTCTGTTTTGATGCTCATCTCAGTTTTTTATAAGTCTTGACAATATGTTATCATGTCTCTTGCTATTTTGTTTATTTCTGAATGTGTTAGAAGTCTGTCAATCAGTTAGATTGCACTTTAGAAGACTTGAATAGAGATTTTTTGTAGATTATAAATTTTTTTAAATCTGTAATGTTCTGTGATGTTTGACTTTATTGTTGTTTTCTTATTTCCTGTCACTTGTCTCCCTCCTGAATAACAGTTGGTCCTAATTCTACTTGCTGTAAGATTTAATGGTTGTTTCTTTAGTAACTAGTATGCTTGTGTGAATTACCGTTATAGATTTACTCAGTGGCGGCGCCACCGTAGATGAATTAGACCTGACTATTTTACTCTTTATCTGCCTCACAACCTGCCTAAAAAATTAGAAATTTTTATTATAAAATAAAAATTTTATTATAAAATAAAACATTGCCAACAACGGTCTCAGAGTTAGACTACTTGCACAGTTATTATAACTAAGCAATGCTTTAGTGGGACCTCTATAAGTTATGTCATTAGGTGGCGCTTGAAATCTGCATGTTCCATACAAAGATCTGCAATCTTGTGAATTGATTAATATTTTAAGTCGCATTTTGTGCAGAGCTTAATAAAGCTCGCAATTCTTACGTGTAATGGCTAGTAACTGCATAAGTAATAAGTACGTTGTAATCTCTAAAATTGAAATTGCTCTAAAGGTATTCTTCGATCTGTCAAAAACTCCCAGACCCTGCTTAATTTGAGTGGCTGGTGCCACCACTGGATTTACTTAGTCTTTATAAATTTGTGGTCTTGCCTGCCGTAGATTGTCAACGAGATGGCATCGGCTGCTGGCTTACCTTGTGACATTGATCCAGCACTTTGTGCTGCGTTACGAGCACAGAAACCAGGTAAGTGCAGTGCAGTGTCTTAATTAAGCTAGCCTTGAAGTCAATGGGGCCATGGGTATGAAGTGCTATTTTCTTGGCATCAGCATGCAAAGTCAGGTGACCAGTCCTCTCTCACCGCCTAATTCCCCCTCAATACTATGTAGTCAGTGTACGCAATGGTATAATCGTCACAGTTTGAGCAGGAACTTCATTAAGTTTACTTCCATTAGAAACTGAAAACTTCGTTTAAATAATAGAAACTGACACTTTCTCGTTACAGTTTTAATTTCTTTAATTAATTGGAGTTCTAGTTTCAGTCATTCGTTCACTGACTCTTCAGTTTTTATGTTGCTATTAGTTTTAATTCTAAATTTCAGCTAACTATGCCCTTAAGTTTGAATTTTGAATTTTTCATTTAAGTTTTTGGTCAGTGTTAACGGATACTTACTACAACACCGCCTCTAAGCCTTTCTCGACACTATTAACTGTATTTACTGGATACCTACATACAACTAGAACAGAAGGTTTTTACAAATGGTTTGTGCTGGTGATTGATTTGTGTGTGCAAGATTTCGTGTTTTGCATAAGGCAATTATTGCTTATCATGAGGCAATTGTTGCTTATCATGAGACAATTGTTGCTTATCATGAGACAATTGTTGTTTATCATGAGGCAATTGTTGCTCATCATTGAGGCAATTGTTGCTGGGAAACATTTAAATAACTATTTAGAAGTTTATGGCTATTGATGTGAATCTTTGCACTGTGTTGTTCTGCAGAGGCCGGTGAAGATGAATACACCATTGCCTGTCTTCTGATGGTGTTTGTGGCTGTGGCCATACCTCGACTGGCTCGCAGTGATGCAGCCACTTTCAAAGCAGCCCTCGAAGGTTTGACATTACTCTTCGTTTATTAGTTCGTGTGCAGCAGTTATGGTTAACATCATGAGTTTTTTTGTGGCCCAGTTTCACAGTAAGTTTAATTATTACATTGTCATTATGATCAGGAGTTCTATCTGATATCTAATTACAGTAGTATTAACTACATAAAAGGTGTTTCAAGTACGGTAATGTATGCACTATTGGATCCATAGCTCAGTGGAGATAAGCTCAGAAGTCATTGTCTCGCAACCTGTGTTCAATCCTCACACAGGGCAGTAATTTATTTAAGTTTCTGTTAGCTGCTATTAGCGCTTCTCTGTTGTGTTGCTTGACTCGGGTCTGTTGAAATAAAATAAGATTACCCCTCCCACTCCTGGCTTGGGCGTACCAGGAACGTTCCAGCACTTAGGCCACTAGTGTTAAGCTACCGAACCTGCTGTAAAAAGGACTACCTGCGTGTTGTGCTATGCGGGCCGTATTTTGTATAGCCTGTCTGTAATCATACTGCGGTCGGTCAATATGAGAATAATAAACGAATATATGTTTTTTTTACTATACAGTAACCATTTTCAAAGGACTGCGATTTGAAACTTCTTAAGCAGTATTTTTACACCTTGCGAATTGTGGCCATCCACCCTTCCATGATATTTGAGCACCACTGAATTGCTCTGCTTAGAGAGGCGCTTTATAAATATCCAGATAGATAGATAGATAGATATTGTCCATGCTTTATGCTTATGGTGGGACAAAAGCAAGTTTGAAACCTTGCTGCATTGCCTGATCGCTATCATTAACCTTCGCTAGGACACTCAAACTTTTGAGCAGTTATGCACCTTCCAGCATTTGTCTACAATTGTGGCAAACCATGGTCATTCCTCTTGCAGATCATTTGATGTGAATAATGTGTGCAATTAGGATCCGATATAAAAGATTGGAGAAAGATGGACTGTTTGAACCATTTAGCTAAATAAGATTTGACTAAGATAGTCTGTTTGCCTAATTGGGACTATTGTTGTTAACAGTTTGTTTACTACAGATTAATTTTGCAGTTGTACTCACCGTTTAATGTTGACATTATAATTATACTTCTTACATTGGTTATTATATCTGTGCACCAAAATGCAATTAGCAATTATTGATTAATGTAATTATGATATAATTACTTACGTGTACAGGTAATAGTCACTTAAAATACTTAAATACTTCTATATGTGGCTAATGTTTGTTATATTTTTGCACCAAAATGCATTTAGCAATTTATTTAAATATATATATAGTTTTATATGAAATTACTTGCATGGGTCATCGTCACTTTAATACTTCAATATGTAGCTAGTAACAGGCTTTGTTGTAATCACTGATTCATATGTGTATGACTGTATGCTGTACTAATGTCAGCACTACATCCTAAAACAGTTGAACAGTATTAAACATTGAAATCCAGTAAGTTTTATTCCAGGGGTTCCTTCATTTATTTGTTTCTTTATGTTTAGGTCACACGAACAATGTTCACTGTTTGGCTAAAGCGATCAACTCTCTGGCTGGTGCTATGTTTACTGTTCATGGCCATGGTGATGTCGAGATGAGACTAAAGGAGTTCCTGGCTGTAAGATTTATTCTAAGCTCCCCACCTTAGCTATTAGCTATGGCCATTTTTTTTAAATATGAAGACACATGCGTCATTGCCAGTAAATCATCCGTTATGATTAATTTCTTACCATATCACTGCATCGAGACCTTGAGCAAGTCCTCTAGACTTTAAGTCACAATTGCTCGATCGGTTCGATGTGTTAACTCCAACACACCTCCAGGCTGTAGTCAATACTGCCTTTGAGTAGTAGTAGTAGTAATAGACTTGAAGAGGCAGTGTAGAATTAAATAAAAAATATCCGTGCTGTTGACTTCTGCATTAACCCCTTTAATGATGAGTGCAGTAAAATACATCGGTTTTCCTACCCATCTAGGCATTAAAGAGTTAAAACTTACATTGTTGATTTCGGTTCTTATACTGGAAAACGTGTTTGAGTTAGAATTATACTAATTCTTAATTGGAAGAGGATATTAAGTGCAGAATTCTGCTTAAGTTGAAGGTAGTCTGTTATCATTGTTATGTTGCTGAGTTACATACATGTGTTCGTTATTAATTGCATTTGTTAGTTGGCATCGTCCAGTCTTCTTCGTCTTGGACAAGAAACGGAGAAGGATGCCATCAAGAATAGAGAATCCGTGTACCTGATTCTCGATGAGGTAGTTTTGGCTTGTCAAATCAAATTCCTTAAAATCGTTTAAGTATGGTGTACTGAATTATTTATACTAAATGGTTGATTGTATCATTAATCTCTTGGAGTCTTCGCACTAAATAGCTCTTCATAAATTCACAAATACAATGCAATACACAAATAATAAATCTTCTTTTGCTGCTGTTATTTTACTTTTGATGCTGCAAGCATTTTGTGGAACTCAGTGTATCGAATTTTGGTAAAGTGCAACACAGGATATAGGTTGACCAATACACGATAACTAGCTACAGATCACATTTTTTATTCCTACTGTGTATGATATTTTCCATTACTATGGTTGCTATTATTCAGTTGACTTTCTTTAAACTGTACTTTTGAGTAGTAAGTATTAGCAATTATGAAATATATAATGAAAGCTCAAAGGTTGAACTAGACCAAGCAAATTCATTTGTCCCGACGGCAACTGCCTGCACTGTCATAATCTGTTAAACTGATGAAACACGCTCAATGTGGCAATTGATTGAAGTTGCTTTCTTCAGATTGTTCAGGAGTCACCTTTTCTGACGATGGACCTGTTGGAGTCCTGCTTTCCATATGCTCTCCTGCGTACGTCCTATCATCATGTTTACAAGAACATGCAAGAAGGACCCGCTTAACCTGACTTTTCCATACTCGTAAAGATGTTTTCAAATAGATCATTTATTGGTATTGCTGTAAAGTGACTGTGTATCAGTTTTTATACCTTATTTTAACTGTAAGTACCGTAATTATTGCGCAATCGGTAATGAGAATAAATTTGCAACTAGTTAGAACTAATGAATCTTAATCGCAGGCTACAGCTGCTTTGTGGAAGATATTTAGATGCAAGTATAGTCCATTCTTTTTGCTTTGTTAAAATGCCATGTACTGAATACTGTATGAAGTGTTCACGTGAGTAATGTGGTCTGGAAACTGTTGACGTTTAAAGAAACTACTAGTCTTGTTGCTCTCTGATTGGCTAACTTCTTTTAAGTTGTCCTGCAGCTTGAATTTTTCCTTAGTCAAATCCAGTGCATTATCCAAATCTGTATTTGAATCTTTGGTCTCTTTTTTTCATTTCAATTGCTCAGATATATATGTTTTATGTTTCATTCTTGTTGGCATGATTTAGATTAAGACATCCTAGCTAAAAATAATGGTTACTATATATACATACAATTTCTAAACAAAATTCTGTTTAGTTTTTATGAAATTCCTCGTGTTGGTCAATCGGCTTTGTAAAGATAGATAAGTTGGTTAACTTACGATATTTTACTAATGTATGGCTTATCTTAATGATTGTGGTGACTTGCACTCGTAAAACAGCATGAATATGAAAGACAGATATCTTGTTCTCATCCATTTGATGAGGAGTTATTTAATTTAATGCTTAAATTTAGATTAGGATTGTCAATTATTGTACAGTAGATTAGGTCGAAATCGTGGTACAAAATTAACCTATTTATTTTGTTATTATCTTATATCTTATAACTTCATGATGTTGAGAAGAGGAGAAGAATACTTTTCATTTGATGATTAAGTACTTTGATCTGGTGTGAAAATGACAATACCAGTGCCATGCAACCATTTTGGATCTATCGTACATGTTAATTGTTCCTTATGAGCTCATTATCTAAGAAAATACGGAGCAATGTGTTGTGTATGCTATGTTTTGGACTAGTTCATGTGTGGTACAGTATCGTGCGTGCAGCATACCATACTGACCGCTGCCCAGTTGTGTGACGCAGGGCAACCCACTTTTCAAAAACTTGTCATTACGTCATAAAAATTTCTTTATTTTGCTTTGGAATTGAGAGAATGACCAGAATGTTAGAATATCTTTGGTTTTCTAGTACATGTATTTCTTAAAATTATGTATGAATAGTATTATGCAGCATGTGTATCGGTATCTCTCTTCTATGTACAATTACCTGTCGTTTTTACTTGACTTTTAAACTAAAATTATTTGTTACTATTGCTAGTGGCCTGTATCATAATCACAGGTATTCCTACTAATGGGATCTATAACTAAGCTCATATGCCAATTTATGGTATGGTTCGGTGATCATAAGGTCTTCGTGAAATTGTACAGCTAGTAGGCCTAACTGCAACTGGATGATCAGTAACTGATGGTAGGAAACATCGAACCACATAGAGGTAACCCTTGCAAAGAAGCTCACCGGATATTGCATGGATCCAACTAACCAACCGGCCATGCACTTTCCCCTCAAAGCGACATTAGTGATCAGTCATTAAGTACTAGGCGTAATGTTGTGCATCCATTACCAGCCAGCAGCGAGTTATTTTTCTGAGGCTATTGAAGATATTCAGTGATTATTCACCCATCAAAAATATCTATTCAGAAATAAGCTTATATTATTCCAAATATATTGCTCCCATGCCAGCTTTAGTCAAGAAAAACTGCATTCGAACAAAATGTTTGCCTGTAAGTGCATAGTAAACAAAGAATAACACTTCGTTGGATGGACGTATGTTGTATTATGTTTATTAATGTCTACAATCGCCGTGGATCTAATGGAGGCCTATGCACTACAAATCGCAATTTCATTCACAAAACTAAAGGCGCTAATCGCGTACAAATTGAAAAAATATTCGTGGCACAGCAGTAGAAAAATATCGACTAGTGTCATATAGGCCTATAGGCACCGCCCAATGTAAGCCCCATTGCTATGTGTATCTGACGTGGACTGGTGCTTCTGGCCACTGGCCTGAAGGGTCTCTTAAGAAGTGGTTAGCAGACAAATGCAGTCTACAGCAGGTAGATAATTCAGTGGAGATAACACAATGTCTATTTACATGGGATGAAACATTGTTAGGTCGAATGCACAATTTCAATCACATTATAACCTCGAAACTGCTTTACGAAAAGGGTCAACATGTGATTAGAAGTAGGCCTAGGTCTGAGACCGTGAGGCTTGGAATGCACTCCTGGGTTCATATAATTATCTGAAGGCAAGTGGATAGGTCTGTCTCGCGATTCAAAATTGTCTCATACATGTACATTGGATGAAATAGGCCTAGGCCTACTTATAGGGCCTATAATATGAAATAATTTATATCACCATTATTTTACATCACCGCGTTAAGTCACACATCCTCTCCAGGAAAACTTTAGACTTCACAACAATCCGATGAACAGAAATTTACGAAACACTGTCCTAATCAACAGAGGGGTAGAATGGAAGAATGGGGCAATTTTCATGGGATAATAAATTATCATTTCTTATTCAGTCGACGATAAGACAGGGCGGAAACTCGATTCATACGCGTGGTATATTTATTATACGACACTTCTGTTGAGAATGATGCTATGGCTCCATCCGCGTCTATTCTTCACGGGCGGCGGATGCGGTAGAGTCGCTCGTTGCAGCAGCAGCTGGCATTGGTTTTCATGGCACCGGCAGCTGGCTTAGGCCCGTCCGCAGTCGGGGCACAGCACCTCGGCTCCGTCCGTCAGAAATCCGCGGCCTACGAGCGACGTGGAACAGCGATAGCAGACGAAGCAGTCGCTGTGCCAATGACGATCATCAAAGGATATGAACTTGGTTCCTCCCAAACCTATAGACGTCACAATACAAAGGCGCTCAATCACTTAATTAGGCCTACCAGTAAGCGCTGATAAAGTTGGCATTAGGCTTCATGTCCCGATCTCACCAGCTGTGCAAAATCCCACGTCATCTCGCATCACTCTATTTGTCACGTCTCTTCTCTCGATGACCCCTCCCCCCAACGGGATGTTTGTCTTCTTCGTCAAATTATTGCAAAATGTAGACGAACAGTATACTCTTGACAATCACACTTGTTTGACTCACGTAGGCCGACTCTTTGGACAGCAGCTCCGATTCGACGCAGCACTCGTGAATAAGCGGGTGCCCAGAAGCCTGACGCTCGATAGATTGTCGCTTTAGAAATTTAGTCATTGCGATAACGGTGCAATGTTTCGAATGAGCCAGTGTCCGGCATTTTTAAATTAACTATTATAGTCTAAGTATGGCCTGTGTAGGCTACTGTATAATTATACAAGTAGGCCTATATGCCTACGCTTAATACAACTCTATAAATAGGGCTTAAGCTATTGGCTTACACGAATGATGATATACCCTCTCTGCATGTAGGCCTATAGCTAGACCAATATCTTCTTACCATACGTCTAATGTTATTGAGAAGCTCGGCAGTCTTCCTGCTCTAAGATGTCTAAAGAGGATAGGTTACGATCTTGTTATTTTTCAAACAATTTTTGTTACCTTTGATAAAATTAATTATATTACGCCGAAGGGCAACAGAAAGAAGACACTCGATCAACCACTTCCAATGGGTTCGCCTGTGCTCGGTGATATGGTTGGCAACTGACAGAGAAGTAGAGAGGGCGGGGTTTATGTTTATATCCGAGCTGGATGGAATATTATATAAAACTATATACAATATGGATATATAATTACATATTATATTTATTATTATAGTTGGTAAATGAGAGGGTGTTTATCTCTCACCTGTTATGGGTCTCGTGCATCTCGTGCACTTCTTAGCGAACAGTTCACCGAAGCATTCGGCGCAGAACGGCTTCTCATCACGTGACGTAAACTTCTCTCCAGCCAGCATCCGGTTGCAGTGCGTGCATGTGAAGCACTCACGATGCCACGGAGTGTTCTTGTACGTTATGCCGCCCTTGTTTATCACCTGTCAACAAAATCATATCATCGTCAGACACAGGCAACGCGGCATACATACATATACGTACATACATTACATACAGTGTCGCACATACATACATACATACATACATACATACATACATACATACATACATACATACATATGTCGCGAAATTGAGTTCTGCTTGTCTGCGCTTATTAATGACGTAATTGCATTGTGTTTGTTCTGTACGCATGTTGCGGTCCGGACCTTTTGCGGTCCGGACGTGTCATCGGGACTCTCCGGACACTTTTAAGGTATTATAAGGAGGACCTTTTCTTCAGTAGTAGGCTAGGCTTGACAATTTTTATAGTACACAGAAGGCTGTCACTTCGTGTATTATAATCGTGAGTGTTTCAGGTTGTGTGAAGTTATGAAGCTCTGATTTATTGTTTCATTTAATAATTATATTAATCGCCATCTGAAGTCTTCTTGTCAATTCATCAAGTAGCAGCTAAGACCTTCCTCAACAGGGGAGGCCGGATCCAGCAGTGACATCGAGACCAGTTTCGCCACAGCGGTACCAGAAGAGAGAGTGAACAATATCGAACAACTACTTCTGCTGAAAGACAAGAAGGAAGAAGGCTGATGGAGGATAAAACAGTGAACTTCACTGTGCTGGATGAACTCGATCCAAGTGCTTCTACACCAGCAGTACAGGGCTCAGCTGGTATATCGAAACGAATGTCGAGACCGTTGGAGTGCTTCAATCTTTACCGGAAGTGACTGCGACGGATCGAATCTTTGCATCAAGGTCGTTGCTAGCAAGAAAGAAACTGCCCCTTTGGTGGCTACCAAAGATCAGTTGCTGACGCAGAGGGGAGCGAGGAAGAACCAGACGCCGGTGAATTTCAATGATCGATCGCCAATGATGATGCAGAGAGAGAGACCGATCGACGAGAGAAGGATAATGGAGGACGCCGGCCGTCAAGCTTACTACCGACCAACGCCGATGAAGCCTGGCAGATTTTTTAAAATCTTTGAGTGTCCGCAGGCATCGGGTGTCGAACGATGTCCATGAAAACACACAGCCAGCGCAGCCCTCCCATTTATAGCTAACTGGGCAAGTATGTTAAATAATATTTATATACAGTCTCTTGCACTCTTTATAGCCTATGAGTGTTTGTTAAAGAACGACGAGTAAGTAGAAAAGTTAAGGTACTAATGATTTGGGCAGAATTGCATGAATTGGGCTTTATTCACGAAGGTCTAAGTTGGTCAATGGTTATACTTATATATACTTATAGGTACTCCTTAGGGCTTAAGCGCTGCATTGGCAACACAGTGTTGGAACAGAATGGTGTTCTGGTGAAGTCTCTGTAGGGCTGAACAGGTTCTATCCTATGGATAGTCTCAGTTCTTTTTGTATTGTATTGTACTGTACCCGAACTTTTGTATGGCGCATCTTACAGAGCAAGTCTGTACGGAAGCGCCTACGGCTCAAAGACTCCGAGGAAAAATATAGGACTTGAAGGAGTGGGCAGCAGATGGAAGCGAGGCAGAGAGCAGAGAAGATCGAAGAGCAGGCGGAAGGCCATTCCAAAAGGAAGGGCCAGCTATGGCAAAGTCACGAATCTAAGCAAGAGTAATCCAAGCACAAGGCACAAAAAGATCAGAGAGCAAAGTGGGCGGAGAGAGGAGGCTGACAGAGGCCTTGATAGCTCTTAACTTCTGATGATTATTATTAAATAGAATGTCTATTTGGTAACAGTACAAGAAGTGTGTTAACTTTACGGGGATTGTATTTTACTGTATCGCGACATTTATCACCTTGAGCTGGTTTCGAGCATCTATGGGGCATCAGTGTAGTTCTTCTAAGTCGAAATATAGGACCCATGGACGGTGGACCTATAGATATTAAGGTAGCGAGGAAAGGGGTTGATGTGCCTGCAGTTGCAGAATTCAAGGCCAATTGGTTATAATAATATAATCGGATCTTGTGGAGACGGGCCAGGAGCGAGTTACACTAACCAACGCGTCAGCAAGCCAAATCATGAACCTTGGCAGCAGAAGCGGGTAAGGAAGCCATCTCCGATAGAAACAGCGGGAACAGGTGATTTCCCCCGGTGATCTCCCCCGGTGATTCCCCCCGGTGATTTCCCCCGGTGATTCCCCCGGTGATTTCCCCCCGGTGATTTCCCCCGGTGATTTCCCTCCGGTGATCTACCCCCGGTGATCTACCCCCCGAAACACTCCCTGAAAGCTTCATACGAAAACTCGGGGGAAGGCCATTCCAGATAGATGGTCCAGCAACAGCAAATGACCGCTGTTGGGCCGAGGCAATCCGACACCAAGGAACAAAGTAGTCAAGACGAT
>JAQFXW010002126.1:0-13570 GCA_034693945.1 Dendrobaena attemsi
TATGACATATGTATGTATGGCATATGTATGTACACATGATTTATATATGACATATATATATGTATGATGTACGTATGATGTATACATGTTTGGCTTTATGTCCGTGAGATGTATGTATGTAAGACATATGTATGCATGGCATATTGTATGCATATATGAAGTATATATGTATGACGTTTGTATGTATGATGTATGTATGTATGGCATACGTATGTATGCATGGCTTATGTCTGTATGATAAATTTAGCACTAGGACAGACTGGTTTACAGGTGCTATAGCATAACAATACTTAATGTGATTATATAAAATCAATACTTCTGTTTAGAAATACTTCCAGTTCAGCCTTTGCTGAAAGAGACTGGTTACAGAAGCTGTAATTAGAGGTGCATACAGCATTTAAGATGAGCTGGTCTAAATACGTTGTTAGATTGAATTCACAACTGACAGATACCTACATAATCAAGCATACAAACATTTAATTAAATCAAATATGTAAATTTATAGGCTGTCTATCTTTACAGCATACAATTCCAGTACTACATACCTACACCTTCTTCGTCGTAATGTATAATATTTTCCCTGACATCGTCGTTGGGGTCAACTCCTGCAGCATACGACTCTGTCCGATGTCTTCGAGTGTAGATGACAAATATTAGAACCAACACTAAAGAAAACAAGAAATCTCATTTCACAATTGAACGAACCAATGATACGAGGTAAGAACTGTTCTGACATCATCTTCTCTTCGTATTACAATACTGTTAATGCAAAAATACATGTACATGATTTGACCAGATGGCCTTGCCTCCTGCACTTCTTGATGAATAACTTATCAAGTGAGATCCTTCGTCGTTGCAGCCTGTTTGAATATGAACCACAACATTTAAGGTTCCCATACGCAGACCGTTCCAGTCTGAGAATCAAATCACGATTGGAAACCAATGTGCACAGAGACTATAAACCTATTGTCGTGTAACAACTCTCAGAAATACTTCTCATCTTTGTGTAATGTTAAGACTGAAGTCAGCCATTTGTTACTCTCACAACGTACTAAACCATTCACACAATTTTCGTCTAATTTTGTGGAAGAGAAAAATGAAAACGGTGTCTTCTGCATCGATGTTAGTTGTAAAAAAAAGACTATCTCAATTTTGGTCAACAACACGTCTACGACCTATACATGCGTCAAGAAAGCTTTCTGCTTAGGGCATGTAGGCCTACGTTGCCCAGTTATCCCATGGTTGCCCTGCTTTCACTATTGTAGCTCTAACGTAACGTTTCATTTCGCCAGATTTGTAATCAATAGTCCACTTATTTTATTAAAATATATTGGTACCGGCTAACAATGTTAATAAAAGTTGCAAACACAAAAGTCACGGAATAATGAGACAAAAACTTTTAAAATGTAAGCCTAGGTCTAACCTCTCTCTTAACATCATTGCTGCAGCAGACAGCCATTGCTTAAACGTTTGATGTTACTTATCACAAAAATCAATCAGGCCTACTACTGAACGCATTAGCCCACAATAGGGGTTTAACCCTTTGAACCCGAGACCCTGAAAACTGTATGGAAAACATACCGCTATAGCGTAACATCGGGTTCAAAGGATTAATGCTACTATTAAAGCTAAATTGCAAAAAAGCCAGAAAATAGTTACTTATATAAAATTCTAAAATAATATTTTTTTAGAATCTAAACAAATATTTATGCTCGTTTGAGGTCTCAACAATCGAGGGCCCTAGGCGCGCACCTTGTGTAAACATGCCACTGAACAGAACTCATTCGTAGAGATCAATTACTGCCACCGGATCAAAGTGAGACTGAAACATTGTGAGCCTAATCCTGTCCAGCATACTCACAAAGGACAACGAAAGCGCAGACAATGATGGCGAGAATGGCACCAGTTGTAACGAAAACAGATGTAGATTCTCTACGTTCAGCACACAGTGGACCACCGTAGCCGCTGTGGCATTCACAGTAATAGCTGTCTTCTGTGTCACTGCACGTGCCGTAGTTGCAGATGCCTGGATTCTCAAGGCATTCGTTTATGTTCACACACGGCTCATCTGCTGCATCATGATGAGACAGACGTTGACCTTTTGGACACCTAACGAACGAATTAACAGCCATTTAATACTATTTATTAGGCATTGTATACAACACATGAGCTGAATGGTTTGAGGCTTGTCTTAAGAAGAATGTGATGATTTGAACCGTGTCTAACAATATTCTCGTATAGCAACTAGAAGTGAGTTCTTTATGCACAATAACTGAGCACCATCAATTCGTGCATGTTCTCGTTAAACCAGCAGAACTTAATCAATACAATAGTAGTAAAAAATACTAATCTATGGGTGGCATCAGTTTGAGGATGAAAATTTGGTTAAGATTAATTTCCTGGCATGGCTGGAAAGATACCATTTATCTGTGTCAAAAGAAACCGGTCTGGAGAGAGGACAAACTTAATAAATCTCATTCTGAAGCATAGCTAACTGATGACAGTCCATTTTATCATGAACATTTGTCAGCTTGTGTTTATTCGCATCACCGACTTACTCTGTCAAGTGAGAATTATGAACCTGCTGATCAACTGACGCCTGGCCCCACAGAAGTCATGAGATTCGACTGCAATTGATGACAGAATGTCGGGATGTGACTGACCTGCATTCGGCATGTCTCCACAAGTCAATACACTCCAGGCCCCTCTGGCAAATAAAGTCCGACTTGGGTCCACACATGTTGGAAGGACACCCTTCTTCCGTGTTCTGGCTACGGGCCAGGTAATCTGCTGCCCTGCTATCCCTGTTCTCAGAGAGGTCCATTGGAAACCATTCACCATTATATCGAATATCGTTCATGCAACCTACAATACACGACGTAGGTTGCACAGTCTAAGACATCAGACAATAATGTAGAGTCTGTATGTGAAATTTTCTACTACACCAAGATTGCATCCCTCCACGTGTGCTTATGGTAAGACAATAATATGAATTTCAATGACATCATCTATTTCATCAACAAATGAAGCAGAATAAATTAACCTATAAGTGCACAACATCTCATGTTCCTAAACTGCCTGAGATTGCTTTGTATCCCAATGCATCAAACACCTCAAAAAGAAATGCAACTAATAATGCTTTAAAGCCATCAAATTAATGCACTATTTTCAATGTTTTTTTACCATTTTCATAGTCATGATCTACAAGTGGAGGCGAGTTGGAAGACGGAAAACGGACGTCTCCTCCGGCAAAAAGACTTCTTTGACTGATGTGGATCTCGAGATAGTCTCCAGCGTTTCCAAATGACTCGTTGAAGCATCGTCCTTCTCCTCCGTCCAGTCTTAGCTCTGACCAGTGACCTATGCGCTGGACGTGTGCAGTGTGCCAGATGCCATCAGACACATTCACATGTGATAGCGTTAAGTGCTTCTCACCGGAACCCAAATTACAACGGAAGCGAATTCTATGTCCAAACACCTAATCATAAACAAAAACAAATCGTTTAACACTTAACAAATTTAAAAGACAGTTCTAATTCAACATAGCACCCTTTAAGAAACCAACTCACAGAGGTGCTGCAATATCTCCAGCCAGGTTATCAATTCCCGCATCATGCAGCAATATTCACGTCATTTAATAACATACATACTGTAAATGTTTAAATCAGTTCCAATTTGACCATTCAAGCCAAGAGATTTTCAGAAATACAAAATAAATCATGATGTGAAATGAACAGATCGGAAACGGCTGTTGTTATTTAATTGGCTCTTGCTGGCAGAGCACGAAATTTAGTTCAATCTTAGTAACAATGACAACAATTTATGTGGCGCGGCAAAGGTGCCCGTCCATACAAAGCAATATCCATACATGCTGAAACTGCATAGCTGTCTGATACATGCAAGCTATTTCAACATAAATAGATATTTCTCAGTTCTCTTAATTTACTCAATAATTTCGTCACTTCTGCTCAAGATACTTTTTATAATTGATAGCCTGTCTCTGAAAATGAGTAATAGCATGCACAGCTCCAGTTGTGTTACCTCTAGAACTAGATATTCTGATTTCTGAGCATTCTGAGCCTTGAAGAGAAGACCAGATTCACGCCTTGTTCGAAACATTAGCTGTACCTCTGTCTCGCGAGTTTCATGTTTATCAAGATGGGCGTAGTACTTATCCTGGAAATCCCACTCAATGAAACTGCGCTGGCGGAAATCCTTCTCCGTTGTTTCTGAAAATACGTAACAAGCAGAAATTGAAACTGAAATCTAAAAATTTTTAATCTCATTATATTCTAGGTTTAATCGAGAACCCGATGTCCCGCAATAGCGGTATGTTTTCCATACAGTTTTCAAGGTCTTGGGTTCAAAGAGTTAAACTACAATGCCAAAATGTTGGGTCAATTTAGTATAATCATTAATTACTCATCTTTTGCACTGGAACCAATCCAGTCCAATTATTATTAGGATTGCATGTGTGTAATGAAAGTTTTAAAGTAATGAGAAGCAATATTGTTGCTCGTTTCTTACACGCCACCATAAACAGCCGTCTCGTAGTAACATACTTCCGGTCTGCTACCATTATTGGCCTCAGTGTAGGGAACCCATGCATCGGTTCCATTTGGCTATCTGCTACCCATAATAAGCCCAGAGTCAAACATGGGTCCACAATCATGACTCAGCATATATATGATCAATCTTCCAACAGGGACAGAAGAAGAACCTTCAACCTTTCGACAAGGACAGCCATCTCCTAGATACTAGACTCTTCTTCTCTATCTTGCATAATCCTGATCATGTTCTACATCAATTCCTACCTCCCCTCTGACCACCCTCAACCCAACAATTGAGGCCCAGAGCACATAATCAATCACACACATCCTCCCAGAAAATGACTCAATTCATCCCTAGATCTGTATACAAATTATATATTAACTTTCTAAGCCATAAACTCTATAAATAAAGACAATTCTAATTTAAACCATTAAACTTCTTCTTTTAATTTAATTACTGTCTCGTAAACATATTCTGCATCATTATCAGGGTGTTTTCTTGCATTAAACGAATATAGCCTACATCCTCAACTAGATAAAAGAACTGCCCTGACTGAATCAGTGGATGTGCATCTCAGTTCTCCTCTTCAATCCTCGCGTCTCCATGACAACATAACTGGCTAACTGCCTGCCTCTCTACCATTTTAGATCTTGAACTGGAACAGAGTCTGATCATGCCAACATAGGATATGTAGATCTTGATTTGACTATGTGCCTGTGAATAATCTCTGTCTTTCTTAGTACTGTAGATATTTGTTAGATTATGACATTGATGTAAATTAAGAGTAAAGCAATGGAAATAATGGCAGGAAGAAAGTAATATCAGACTTAAAACAGGCAACTCGGTTTAGATCAATTAATTTTGCAAATTGCACAGTTCGTCACCACGGGTTTGTGGCAAATTGCTTGTACCAAATATAAAGAACAAATTAGGACAAGGATAGGATAACCTTTGAACCAACCTATATTGCAGCGGTTTCCCCTCCACCCAGGTTGACAGACACAGCGATGCTTATGGTTGAAGTTACCAATGCAGATTCCATTTCGTCCACACTTAAGTGACGCAGGTTGAGCGGGGTTTCCGCAGATAGCATCTTCACGAGGACAACCATCTTCTGACCCATGATGCTCACCGACTTGGCCAACATGTAAATCATACAGCTGAAAAGAGGAAAATGTTTGTATACATGATCTATTCATACAAGATAGTTCAATCTAGACCCAGTTGAGTCTAAAGATTTCAGAAAATATTCACAATATTCAAGGTAACAAATGTATCGACTATCACGGCTCTACAGCGTAACATTTATAACTACTCTGAGTTAAAAAAGGCTATCACTAATCAACATCATGTAAATTTCTTTCCTTTGGTCATTGCAATTGCTTTTACGAAATGTTGACACACTCTTCTGAACAAATCAAACGCAATACAGCCATACAAGTATCCAGTGACATTGAGTTCATCCTCGAAACAGTCAGTTTCATCCCTAAGAGTTTTGATCAACCACTGAGGTAATCGTCATCATAAGGAGTAACTCCGGTCTTGAGCACAAACACTGACAGAGACATGAATCTGAGACACCCTTACCCTTCCATCATGAATCAAGTTCTTGATGCACCCATTGAATCCATCCCTGATGACGTTCTGTGGAAACTTGGCTTTTGCGTTCAACCTTCCTCCAAGCTGAAGAGGGGTGTTGACGTTGATGTACTTGTTCTCACCCGGGGTTTCACTAACGGCTTCACACGCCCTTCTGTCCTCAGTCGATGGTTGGCTGCCTTCGCTCTCCACCATGGCCGCCACCTTACAGTGATCCACTACCAATCGAATATGCTATGCAGAAAACAAATAGAAAAATAAATCTAAACCACTATTTATATTATTATTATTAGTAGTATTCAGTTAGAGTTAAGACCTCCAGAAAATCAAATTTGATCATATATAAACAGATGAAGCAGTAAAAACAGCTACAAATGCAGAATGATTATGTGGTCATTGAAAATCAGTCATGGTGATACAGTGGCTGACCTTTGACAAGTCGCGTTTACGCAGTGTCGATACCTCGAGCTGGTACTGAAGTTGTTTTACGGTAGCATCATTATAAGCATTATAAGAGACAAGAAAGGCTATCCTACTTTTCCATTTCGGATAATGTCCACTCTGTGCCAGTGACCATCGTTAAGTCTGCTCAGCCGTAGTTGACCCTGCTTGTCACGTCCATCGATCGTCAGTTTGGTCTCTCCTGAGCCGTGATTGATTCGAAGGAATGGGTAGCCATTTTTAAGCTCCAGAATGATGAAATCTTCTTGTTCTCCTTCAGCAACGTCCATCACAGGTCCATTGTAGAGGATGAGGCCACTGTCCTTGGTTGTGACGAACTCCAGACTTGTGTGGCTATCTTCGCACTGAGCAAGGGGCTCATACCAGGCCCAGCTGTCTCCACTGAAGCTGTGTCTTGTCTGCTGACATCGAGGACCGTCAAAGCCAACCAGACAGAGGCAACTACAACGGTTGACAAAGTCAACAGCCTCACAGAGCACTAGAATAATACTAACATGTAAATATTTATGATAAAATCTTTAGCACTTCATAAAGTTAACACTTGAAGGTTAGGGAGAGAATAAAATTGATAAGAGCTTGAATTGTGTATAATCCCCTCAACAAATATAAAGAGATGGCTAGTCTTTCATCTGCAAACCTGATGCTGGACGGCTTCTGAATGCAGGTTCCACCATTGAGACAGGTGTTTGGTTGGCATTCAACGTCGCTGTCCTCTCTACCGAATGTCCTGGCAGCACACTGGCACTCTGCTTGGATGTACGACATAATGCCAGTGATCGATGTGCCGTTCGTGTTGATGAGCAGTGGTTCAGCACTTGTCACGAGCCGATTGGTGCAACCACCACTTTCGCACCTTTCATGAAGGCACTCATCAATTGGGACCATCAGAATCCGCAATCCAAGTATCTCTTCAAACTGTGTAGACAAAATAAGTACAGTAAGTCATAACAAGTATGCGGTCAGATAAAAATCGGTCACTCTCACAACTCAAAAACTTTTTCTATTGTGACTGTACAGTTGAATCCAGGACAAATTAGAGTAGGATTCAGTCTGAAATAATTGCACAACTTGAAGAGGTGTAAAGCTCAATTCTGAAGGCCTATAGATGTAGGTCTTCAAGTTTTTTAACTTGAAGACCTACCTCTATAGGCCTTACAGCCATGTCTTGCATTCTTCTTTCTTCTTCTTTGTGTTCTCTGCCCTCAGGCAGGTTCGTATGTCCATTGTCCAATGACGCCATTTTTTTTCTGTGCTTCCTCCTCCTCTGTATCTCAGGGAGTTTTACATCCAGGAATGAGAATTCGAAAGAGAGGAACCAGTGGAGGCCAATGACCTAGATAGCTCCATAGAAAGGGGGCCTGAGGGTTCAATGATATACATAATATATGCGCATAAATTTATATATTCAAAAACGTAGATATGATCAGATATATGTACACTGAAGAATGACTAGATGGACAGCAAACCTCTATTTTATCGTGCAACAGTATTCCATCCAAGCGAGCAGGACGGTAGTAGGGAGACCCATGTGCGGAGTATCGTACGTCGATGGTCTTTGATTGGGTCGGATGGTTCATCACAGTAAATATGTCGACGTACGACTGAGGAATGTTCAGTTTCCTTGCCAAGGCTTCTTGAAACAAGTCGTATTTACTCTGGCCATAGTCAGTTGGATCAGGACCGACCTTTGGACGACTTATGAAATCTTCAGCAGTTATGCCTGGAGGGAGAAATAATCAGCAGCAACAGCTATTACTTCAATGGAATACTACCATATCTTAATTAAATGACTGCTTGGTAACTAGATTCATATGCCTGTCTATCTAACCATCCATTATTCCATCCATTCAGCATCCAACTGACTGCTCTTCCATTTGTTTTACCTACTGCTCGACTACCATCTGGAACATTAACTGATATGATGAGTTAACAGCTTTGGAGGTCATAACGCCACTCTGCATTGAGCAAAGCACGATGTTCCTGTAGCGCATAAACAAATCCCACTACCTCAGATATTGACTACATGGTTTTCAGATATTGTAAAATTCAAATCTTTTTTAAATGAGCATTTGTGTTTATAAGATGGACGTAGATGTTTAATGCCAATCAAGCACCTGTTTAAATGGTGGAACTTGCATTCAGATACATGCATAGGAGTCAATACCTTTTATACGGAGGGATCCGGAGTTGATGACAGCTTCATCTGTGATGTCTTTAACCGTCACTGTCACAGATGAAACAACTTCCCGTTTCATGACAACATCATGAACTCTGACCCTAAATTTGTATTCGCCTTCCATGAGACTTCCATTGGCAAGCAGCTGCCCTGAGTCATGGTCCAACCTAAAAGAAAATAAAACTATTCATCACTCTTTTCATCCTTCTCCAAAGCTTTCCTTTTGGTTTACTCATGCACATCTTACCTTAATTTTGTAATGTAAGTGTAAGTCATAATCACATGATCTACATTTCAAGAGGAGTGACTATTTTGTGCACTGAATATAGCCACTAAGAACTGGAAGAGGACACTTTACATTCAAGCCACAGTTGAACAAGAGATTTTGAACTTCAGGCTATGCAGAACATAACAGACAAGAAGAGGGCGGCATAGATACAGAGATATACAAAACATAAATGATGACACAAAGACAAACAGATAGATAGCCATTTGTGACATAGGTAATGTAATATAAATGTCAATCTCAATTTATATAGTGCTCCTCAAAGCAAACTCAACAGGGGTGATCCCGATCTGATGGAGCGAGGCCATTAGTAGACAGCATAGTCTCCTGGAAGGAGAGAGGGGAGCTCTTGCCTCTCGGCTGAAGGACCAACATAAGTGAAGCTGCGAGCCTGGGTCATGGTGGAACACATGTAAGGGACGACAAGCAAGATAGATCCAAATCGAGAAAAAAAGAGACAAAAGGAAGGTAGGAGACAGAGAGTAGAGAGAAATCGAGATTGAGATCTCCAGCCACACTGGCATTTCTGTTTATATAGAGATCCTTCACGATCACTACCCTCTCACAAGTCATTAAAAGAAGCATCAAGTTATATAATGTAATTATATAGGTAGGCCTGGCCCACTGGGACAATTTCTGATCAGTTCACCCTACAAAAGACGCTTCATAAATGTTTAAATACGGCATGATACATACAGCATACACATGCAAACATGTGCATATTGAATAGTGTTAGGAAAAGCCATCTCCACCTGAACAGTCGCTCCATGCTGCGGCTCTGATAGAAGAGGAACGTTTTGTTGACGACATCCCAGTCGTCAGGGTCTTCTGCATAGACGTTGCCCAGCGGAACATTCTCAAATTCCCCTGCGCAGTTCACCAAAGTTTTTCAATTCCTTCAGATTCATTATGTGTATTTTCGGTTAAATAATAATCCTTGGACGCATGGAGGACAACCACAACTGTTTAAAGTCATTTTCAAAGAAAAGTAGAAAAAAATAAATTTTGAAATCATTTATTCTTACCAATTGTCACCAGTATCTACAGCTGATGATAATGATGATGACAAATGTTCAATAAGATTCATAAGGTGATCTTACCTTTCCATCCTGGACAGCAAGCATGAATACAAATACAAACAAACATTGTCAAACCTACAATGTTCATCGTCATCATCATGCATGATCATGATCATCAGCATGATAATCATCATGATCATCATCAATATTTGTTTATTAATGTTCAAGCTGACAGAATGCAACTTGCTGACAGAATGCAACTTGCTATAGTTGCTAGATGCAGTTGACAGCTGTAACCCCAAATTAGTTAAATACAATCGCTGATGTTTTCTTTTATGTAAGAACCTGTTACCTGATGGTTGGTTGGATGGATAAAGTAAGAAGATTGATCATTTCTACATTAGTTATAATACACAACGTACAGTTATGATGCTATGTCTGGTAGCTTGTCAATCAAACAATCAATCAATCAAGCAATCAATCAATAAATTTGGTTTATTAGCATAACAGGCTGGCAAATCGCAACTTGTGACAAAAATACAGAATTACAGCTAATGTTTCTACTAGCATAGAAGAATGCTCAAGGAATAGAAAGGGGTAAGTGTTATCCTGATGTCAGTATAAGCAATTGTCCTACAACGAATTGATAGTAATAGGTTCACAGTTCACACACCAGTGTTCTTAAGTGGGTTGAAACCTGGTCAGACTGAAAATGAGAGTTTGCTAAATTGCTGTTCTCTGATTTACCTCTGTAACTATAGACAAAGATGTTCTTGTGGCCAGGGTAATGTTTGTTGTCATTTATGTCCCCAATGATGATGGTCAGTGTGTTGGTGCCACTGACTGCTGAATGACCGCTGTCCTTCATGATAATCGGAAGGTAGTACTCCTTCTGCTTCTCCCGGTCAAATGTTCTTAGGCTCGTCACAATTCCACTTCCATAACCATTGTCACCTCCACCTGCAAATTATGTAAAATTCCATCAAGTTACATAATTTGTTACAGATATACAATTCTCATTTTAAAATTTAAAGGTAAGTTAAACACAGGTTAAAGCCTTATAATTAAACGACAACATAATTACCTGGTACTGTTACTTTGATTTCTATCAATGTTATTTCTAATAATGATGATGATGACAGTCATGACACTACCATTATCGCTGTCAAAGAAGAGTTCAGTGTACAATATTTCAACCATTTTAGCACATCATTAAATGAATATATATTTCGTGAAGCATGCACAATATCCAGTGCCCCATGTCTTCAGCATTTTGAAACACCGAGTGCATAATTAATCTATTGCAGCAATATTAATAACTCAAATTATATTAATATCATAACAAATTATGCATGGTGGCAGTGTATATAACAACACCAAAATGATGAATCATTGTCACTTTACCTGATTCCATTATAATAAGATTGATTCATAATCTCTAATAAAAATTAATTATTTTGGATTTTAATTGAGTGTGACGAAGCAAGCAAATAATGCTCTGTTCTTAATGACTGTAACACTATTTTGAACAGAAATTGCATAGGTTACTGAAGGTAGGGGCATTGCAAGGTACTAAAAAGGAATCACGTTGAGTCTCTTCATAATTAAATCAGCCTACTGCCCTACACATAATAAGGATTATACTAGATGGCAAAAGTAACAATATAAACTGATAGGTTACATGACTTGTTGACTTGCTAACTTTGAACTTCCGGAGAAGGCAAACAACTCACCAGGAATAAATTTAAAAGTGAAATCATTGCACGTTGGATTGGCATGGCACGGGCATCCGCCACCACATGGGAGCCAGAATTCAAAAGGAGGTCCATTAGACACCGTATCCCTATCAACAGCACTTATGTGAGCAACCGTTAAACCATGAGGTTGATTCTCATAGATGACAGGACGATAGTCATGTGCAAACTCCGGAAAGTTATCGTTTACATCCATCAGATTCACAATCAGAGTTCCAGTTCCTGTTTGTGCAGGTGTTCCTAAAACAAAAACCATACTTCTATATTCTGGCAAACCTGATTTTTTTAAAATCGGATCATAAATAGAAATTTAGTCAAATACAATTTTTATAGATATAAATTTTGAAACAAACAAATTGTTTCTATTAAGACCTTAAAAATTAATTTTGCAAACCAGTTCGCCGTGCCATTTTCTAATAATAATAATTCAGTGTCCACCAGCATGCTCATTGCTCATCAACCTATCCATTTATTGATCCAGCCATATATTAACCAAATACTACTGCAAGCACAATCAACATCACTGTAACCATTACCTCTGTTTTTTGTCATTGTCCTGCTCATCATCATCATCATTATCTACCATAATCATCATCATCATCATAACCAATGTTCTGTGCTCAATTCCTACAGTCACATTAAAGAGCATACATTGGCCCTACCCTTGTCAATGGCCAGAATGTGAACCCTGTGGCCTGGCATTGTCTCTCTGTCCAGGTGCTTGGCAGTTGTTACCAATCCATTTCCATCAATTGCAAACTGGCGTTCGGGATCTGTGTACCTGTCAATCGCGTACCTGAGCAAGGTAACACAACACAGCTTTACAGATTAGGCCTATAAAGCAATGCCCAGAGAAAAGGTGATTAGAAAGATAACGTAAAGTAAGGCAGCCAATTAAGCCAATTCCGAGAAGCAGCCTTGATAGCTCGACTTACTTTCTCAACCTCACGAGAGCTAATGGAACAAATGGCAAATCCTACCCTTGCTATCAGACCATAACGCATGACTTTAATTCTATCATCATAATTCTTTATCTTTGTTGTTGCACTAGTGGAGCTGACATGTAGAGCAACATTCTCTCTCCAATTGGGGATCCGAACCTGACATATGATGCAACAAATGTCCTACATAACTTTTCAAGATAAATAGGATTATTTCATTCAAAGCCCTCTGACTAATATTCAAAAATGAAGAGCTGGATGGAAAAAGTACCCAATAAGAACACATGATATGACAAATGAAAACCAGAATTCCGGTAGTAAACCAAGGTCAAACACCTTAGTCTACAACAGTTTCACAGAGCAGAGAGGACGCAACAATAAAAGTGTTTACACAGATTTCATGGATATCGTTTACTCATCACACCTACATGAACTGTTTGTTAAGCCCAGTGTCTTTGTCGCTTGCACTAAATCTGTGCAGAGTTGTTCCGATTGTGACGTTTTCGTAAATGGTGACCTTCTTTGTGTTTGGCAGGAAGACAGGAGGATTGTCGTTATAGTCGGTCACCGTGACCTCTATGTGGGCCGTGTCAACGTGAGATGGATCGGTGTCTTGGACGTAAACGGTGACGTTAAAGAATGGATTGAGAAGTGAATCAAAGTCAACTTGCTACAAAAGAAAATAGATACATAAAAGCACTAAAATGTCCATGAAAATGCTCACTGGGTGTGCAGTAAGGGGCCATTCACAAATGATGTCACGCAAGTTTGGTCGATTTTCT
>JAQFXW010002127.1:0-13569 GCA_034693945.1 Dendrobaena attemsi
ACGCTTGCCGATCGAGCGCCGTCGGAGCTATTTTTAGAGCGTTAGCGCACGGACACCGCATCATCGCATCATCGATCAAAAGATCGAGTATTATTGTTTAGAATTATTAATATTATTATTAATATTATACAAGGTGGGCCAAAAAAGTTAGAACACTACGGCTTTTTCTTTAAACTTCTGTCAAAAGTAAGAATATTCCAATACAATTTTACAGACGGAAAGGGAATTCATATTTACGTAATATTCCCAAATGTCACCAAAATATCTCACACAGAACAAAAGTTATTCAACTTTTAGTGACGTCACCTACTGCTTTTTGATGCTTAAATAACGTTTAACAGTTATTTGTTAATATTTCGGCAAAAAGTAACAATATTTTAACGATATTTCACAGGGTTAAAGGTAACTCATATTTACATATTATAACCACCAAATTTCATCAAAATATTTCAAAATCAGCAAAAGTTGCAGCAATATTTTTGTAACGTCTGAAGCATTACACTTTTTGAATCATCAGAGTACAGTAGGTGGACGCACTAAAGTGTTGCAACTTTCTTTGATTTTGAAATATTTTGATAGAATTTGGTGGAAATATGTACTTGTGAGTTATCTTCAAGGCTGTGAAATTTCATTAGAATAGTTGTACTTTTTGCCGAAATATTGACAAATAACTGTTAAACGTTATTGAATCATCAAGAAACAGTGGGTGACGTCACTAAAAGTTGAATAACTTTTATTCTGTGTGAGATATTTTGGTTAAATTTTGGATTTTTACGTAAATATCAATTGTCTCTCAGTCTGTAAAGTTGTATTGGAAAAGTCTTACTTCTGACCGAAATATTAAGACGGAACCGTGGTGTTCTTACTTGTTTTTGGCCCACCCTGTATAGTCGTCAGCGACCGATATAACAGCTTGCAGTCATTCTTGATGAGCCATCGAAATCAAATCAAACGAACCATCGTTCCACTATTGATCAATGTCTTTTCGTTCCATATCCCACATACATGTTGTATATGGGAGGCCTAGGCCTGTTTGATTTGCTGATTTACAATGAACGGTACATTTCAGCCGATGAGAATCATCATCTGAGATATCGATGACCACCATTTTGATTTCGGTTTAAGTTTGTCCATTGTCCTCCTATTCCACCGTCCGTATGCCTCACTGTATCAGCTGCATCCACTTGTACATGCATGAGGCACTTACATTACATGGCACATCTGCAACGGACGACGGATGGTCTGCATAAGTGCACGCATTTCGAACAACACGTCACGGAATAATAGAGTGCAGCAGCAGAGCGGTGGAAGTGACATTGATATATTCAGCAAATTAGGTGCCATGTAAATTCAATGAGACCAGAAACAATAATCGATACAAAAGTGTAATTTATGGACGGAGAGAGAAACAACGTCAGAACAAACAGAGACAAGTAGATCGTCGCTCGCATCGTTCTATCCTAATACGTCCAACTGTCTATGTCCATATTATACTCCATCTATCCTATTTGATTCTATTTGATTCTAATTTATTCTGTTCTATCCTATTACGTTATCCAATTCTATGCTATCCTATCATCAGTTAATTTGTCCATTTTTCGATCCATCCGTCTTTGCATAGGCCTACATACATACACACCGACATACATACATACATACATACATACACCCATACATTGCATACATACACAGAGAGACAAGCATACATGCCTACATACACACAGACAGAGACAGGCAAATACATATGCGTACATACAATTTGCATACAATTTACATACACACAAACTGACGTACATACGGACAAAGTCGTACATACATACATAATTATGCACTTATATTTACATAAAATTTAATACCTACGTACATACTTATAAGATACATTCACACATCAACATAAACCCTTGTCTGTTTTCCTCATTTATGTGAATTTAAGCACTTCACTCTATTCTGTTGCTTGGCACTAAATTAACACGAATGTCTCCATTGCATAAATTCCATCGTACATGTATGTATAACCAGTTGCTTTATTTATTATCTGATCAGAATAATTGGTAGGACGGAAACGCTGATGCAAATGATGCGACAGCTGCAAGCGTCAACTGATTAAGTCGTCATGGCTGGAAATGATAAGACATGTCCCTATATCTACCCAACACGACTCAACATTTAGACTCCATGTAGACCCTTAGTTGATGATGTTCGCTCTTTCCACTCCTATAGATGCAATCATTTATTTACCCATTGACCAAACTATAGCTTTGAAAATTTCTTTGTTTCCATTTCCTCTGAACCTCCAATATTCACCACCTCTCAATAACTTAACTTAATCTCTTATTGTTTGAGGAACTATAATATCTTCCGGAAGCGTTCTTCTATTACAGCAGTCCACATAACTCTCTTTGCATTCTACTCAGATTTGAGCATCGCATGACTTCATTTTATAACAGCGTGAAACAACGTCTTATATCGGTTGTTGTTATTTCAGTGGCCATCTGTAATTCTGCATCCTCTGTAGTATCACAGTATATAGAGTTACCTGCTCTCCGTGCCCTATTTCGCCATCTTCGTTATATCCTGCAGCAGCCTCTTCTTTTCAGTTCTTAGCTTAAGTCCGTTTCACCAGCAGCAGCAGCAACAGCAGCAGCAGCTCCCTTCTGGCATTTTATTTAAACATTCTCCTCAATTGTTGAGTGTCATCTCCATTTCATCTGCAGTCTCTTCAGTATTATAAGCAAACGACTAAGCGAAGGCACTTAGGAAATTGCTGTATACTACTCTTAGCCACATCCAAAGCAGAGCGCCTCCAGCATTCTAGACTTCGCTGACATCCAGGCATGTGTCCGAGTCGACAGTTGCCACTCATCGCAAGTGTTCTACAACGACTATCCGTTCCATATAGCATAGGCCTACATTTGGCACAGAAGCTGAACGACTGTTCCTTTTTCTGTCTGTTCGTTTGTCTATCTGTTCATGTGTCTGTCTGTTCATGTGTCTGTCTGTTCATCTGTCTGTCTTTTCATCTGTCTGTCTGTTCATCTGTCTGTCTGTTCATGTGTCTGTCTGTTCGCGTTTCTGTCGGTTCATCTGCCTGTCTGTTCATGTGTTTGTCTGTTCATTTGTCTGTCTGTTCGTGTATCTGTCTGTTCGTGTGTCTGTCTGCTCATGTCTCTGTCTGTTCATTTGTTTGTTCATGTGTCTGTCTGTCCATCTGTCTATCTGCTCATGTGTCTGTCTTTTCATCTGTCTGTCTTTTCATCTGTCTGTCTGTTCATCTGTCTGTCTGTTCGTGTGTCTGTCTGTTCCTCTCTCTGTCTGTTCATCTGTCTGTCTGCTCATGTTTCTATCTGTTCATGTGTCTGTCTGTCCATCTGTCTATCTGTTCATGTGTCTGTCTGTCCATCTGTCTATCTGTTCATGTGTCTGTCTGTTCATCTATCTGTCTGTTCGTGTGTCTGTCTGTTCATCTGTCTGCCTGTCTGTCTGTTCCTGCGTCTGTCTGTTCTTGTATCTGGTTAGTCGAAGGGTTTCTCGGATGACATGGACGCGGCGTGCGATGTATGTGCCGTGCGTGATATAGTGTAGTTGATTGCTTGTTGACAGTGGACGGTCGATATAGCAGTTAATTCTCGAGATTTAATGCGCCCGTCACGCAACCAGTGCTAATCCGTGCACAATCGATGTCGTTCATGGGTCCAGCCGCTGAATGGACAGACCTCGACACCCGTCACATTCCATTATCGACGCTATCAGCCGATATCAGGAACATAATGCATCGTCCTTTATCGGCCCGACGCCAGTTCAGTCTCGACATCAGCGGACGACGACGATGACGACAGCCCTAAGCCCTACTTACCCACTTCAGACGCTAAACGCCGCCACCGTCACCACCTCCGGTGTCAATGGCGACCGAATGGCTGTTCCCGGACGTGGAAGCCGTCCCGCCGCTCTCAGCCGTCCCGCCGCCGTCCGCCGTCGTGAGTTATGCTTCGTCGACTGACAGGTCGATAGGACTTGAATTCTGGCTGGTGTGAGAATCCCTCGGGAGGACATTCGTAAGACGTCGTCGAGAGAAGAAATGGTGGCGCAGTGGTTGACATCCTAGCCATCATCCGACACGATCTCAATCGGAGTCCCAGTTGTCTCTTCACTTACCATTCACTCGATCACATTTCGGATTCTTATGAGAATCTCTCTATACAAAGGACCCACGTGTCCTTCAGCAATCTCAGGGCCTCGCTGCTTCTTGTTTTTATGATCAGCATTGTTTGGTCTCGTGATCATATCTTATCCTAGAACTGTATCGTTGCCTACAGTTTAAAACAACTATACTGATTTCTGCAGCATAGCACTGATACTTGGGTTCTTGGGTTCGAAACTCTGTCACGAAAAGTCGACACTGCTTCTGGCAATAATATTCACATTGCGCTTTTCCAAAACTTCACTAAAGCGTTAGACTTGCCTGTACTGTAAGTTATAATTCAATTAGTTCAAAGATCGCTATTAGATTTGCGTATGGCCAAGAAACGTGTCAATAGGGTTGTGGGGTCTAGACCTGGTCTATGTTCATTTGTTCTCCTTCGTTTTTGATTGT
The DNA here is from genome assembly GCA_034693945.1 of Dendrobaena attemsi. Classification (NCBI taxonomy): domain Eukaryota; kingdom Metazoa; phylum Annelida; class Clitellata; order Crassiclitellata; family Lumbricidae; genus Dendrobaena; species Dendrobaena attemsi. The sequence continues at coordinate 4,592 of JAQFXW010002127.1, forward strand.
TCCTTACTATACTCTAGACATTGAAGACAAACGTTTGAATTGCATTCAGGCAAAGATGGCGTCCATTTTAGTTTCTCTATTCCATCGGTCTGTTTGACTTCCACTGCACCATTCCAGATCTGACTATCGGACTATGGCACGTATGGAGTCTTGGGATCCATTAATGAAGTTTTGGGATCCATTGAAAGAACAATGGTTGCAATCAATTCACTGCAAACCATCAGTGTTGATATTATACAGTTGCCATAGAGAAACGGATGCAATTACATTTCCCTCTCAGGGTGACGCGCTGAACGAGAACTTTTCCAGTTATAGGTTTGATGAAAAATGCCTTAATACAGAATCTGGAGAAACAGAATTGCAACTTCGCAATTTGTTCGTTGCTTTAAAGGTTGTCATCTGATGAAGATGATCGAATTTATCTATGATTGATTAGTATCTGTCCACCCACACCACCCACCCCACTTCTCAACTCACTCCACCCACTCCACTCGTCAACCCACTTGACTACCCAATCCTCCTACTCCACACTCAACCCACTCTACTCCTCAACCCACTCTGATCTTCCACCTACTCTTCTCCTCCACTCCACTCCTCAACCCACTCCACTCCTCAACCCACTTCAGTCCTCCACCTACTCCTCTCCTCCTACTTCTTTCCTCCAATCCACTATTCCACCCACTCCTCAACCCACTCCACTCCTTCACCCACTCCACTCCACTCCTCAACCCATTCCACTCCTCAACCGACCCCTTCACCACTCCACTCCACAACCCACTCCATCCCTTCCTCGCCGTCCTTCCCTGAATGCTGGACACGATATTGTCAGACGTCTTCATTCGTTTACCGTTATTGGAATGAAATGGAAAAGTGTAGTTTTTCATTGCTAGTTTGCAGGACGCTGGAACGAACGTATGAATGTATTCTTCAGACTGAGTATAATCATCGGCATCATCATAGTCACCACAAAGCAATGAAAAAGGACTAAAGGTCACCTTCGTCGCTTAGCCTACTAAACGAGGTTCAGGTCAATCCATTCTGATGATAGAGTTGTTATTAATGCATTTCCACCAAATTTTATTATTTATTTATATATTTCCACATAGTCTGTTAATATATCAGCAGCCTATGCATGATTCCTTTTCAAGACCAGTAATTTCTTGATCTTATTGGTTCAGATTGTGCTATATATTCGTCTTAGTAATTGCTCTTCCAGTCTTCCTAATCCTCTTCCGTCCTTCTTCTCCTGTTGCGTCTGTCTCTTGTCCTGTTGCGTCTGTCTCTTGTCCTGTTGCGTCTGTCTCTTGTCCTGTTGCGTCTGTCTCTTGTCCTCGTGCAGTCGTCTCGTCTTACGACCGTCTTTATTGGTTTCCGTTCTTCTTCTTCTTCTTCTTTTATGAAATATTTGTACGGCATTAGACTCTGAGTCTTCAGCGTCACGACATCTCACATAGGCATATATATATATATATATATATACAGGTTGGGCCAATAGAAATTCTACTAATTTGAATAGGTATAACTCGAGTAATTGTTATCGAAACATCGTGTCCAATATATCAGATTGAAGATAATTGTCCATTTTATCTTTCTGAAAAATATCTATGAGATACTATTACGATGTTTCGAGATATTGCTATTGATATTCGACGTTCCATTTTCTTGCCATTAAACTGTAAGAAAGGACAAGCGTCTGAAACTGAACATATCAATTCTAAGCAACCGCTTAGTAGGCCTACTAACAATTAATATCTTGAGTGAATTGACCATCAGTCAAACAAATACTCAATAATTATGTCCACCAATTGCTTTAATGACTACGAGACGACCACTGATCGTCGTGATCGATAACCGAGTCCAGCAGTTCTTGGGTTATCTCAGCCCAGCAGCAATACACTTCTTTCAAATGTCCAACGTTGCGTATCGGTTCACAATAGACCAGTTGTTGAAGACAACCCTAGATCGAATAGTCATTTAGTCAATCAATCGTGTTTGAACTGTCCCGTGGCCAGTTCTCCGGTTCAATTAACTCTGGCACGTTAGTGTCCGTATGACGTGAACTTCGCGCCGGCGCTCCATCTTGCTGAAAGATGTAACTATCAACTCCAGACAGTAATTGTTGGCAAATATCACGTAGCAGTCGTATTGCGAGTACTTCATAGCAATCACAAAATACTGTTCACCTTAGCCTTTGGAGTGACAAAGAAGCTTTGGTATACAGCCAACGACATCATCACACTTTGCGAGAAGTGCTTCCTGCCCTTCAAAATGTTTTCGAACACAGTTGCGTATGTTAAACGTTACCGTATATAGCATGAATGTGTTTATTTATTCCAGTTTCTAGAAGAGAAGTCTATCATCATCTGATGTGCATTGTCTCCTTTTTCTGGTCTTAAAATTCGAATGAAAATTCTATCCTCTTCCGTGAGCAGCGCCATGATGTTCATTATTTATGTTAAGAAAATTAGATGTGTGCGTCTCAGCGCATTTTTTTTATAAAAACGGTCTTTTATATCAGTACAATATTTGATGCAGTAGTAAATCCGATAATTACCTTCAATACGATACATGTATATTGGACACGATGTTCGTGTAACAATTACTCGAGTTATATTCATTTAAATTGTAGCATTTCTACTGGCCCACACTGTATATTGGTTTATCAGCCAATGTACGCCTAGTATTCGTTGTGCAACCATATCGGGGTCGGTTTATTTGTATTTTGTTGATGTCTATCTTGTTAGTTGGGACGAAATAACAAACTAAGATGACACACTCAAATGGCAGGCTGAGATTAAACAAATTTTTATATTTTCGTGTCTAAATAGTTACAGTATAATGTTTACGTTCAATTAATAATAATATAATAATTAATTATGATATACAATGTATTCCTCCGTCTGACCTCTTCCGTTCTATTAACGACACCCACCTCAACAGCTACTATGCCTCCTCTGCTTTTCTGGAAACCGAACACGCACCAACATGGACATTTGGACATTGGACAACCGTTTGGTTATATCCATCGGACCTCGACTCGATGCAGCGCTCGTGAATAAGCTTGCACCCTGCGCTTCACTTATAAGTGGCGCTTTAGAAGTTTGAAGATTACGATTATACGATTTGATTCGTTCGTGTCTGTATATTTACGTCTGTCTGCCTGTCTGTCTGCCTGTCTGTCTGTCTGTCTGCCTGTATGTCTGTCTGTTTATGTGATCAAGCCATTCTTCTCGTTTCTCTGTTCATCGATCGTCTCTGCCCAGAGTTATGTTGTTCTAAGCCACTCAAAAAATTTATCCTCCAATTCCCAGTTATCTTCGTATATCAGATTGCCTTCATCTTCTTTGGAGAGCAATTATTGGGCTATATTTTTAAGAGATGCATGCTGACAACTGAGCATTGGGTCTCTTATTCCTTTGAACCCGATATTGCTATAGCGGTATGATTTCGGTACGATTTTCAAGGTCTCGGGTTCAAAGGGTTAACGTAACTTGCTTGACCGTCGTCGGTTTAGAGAATTTTACTTCACTGCAATCATGGGTCTTCTCTGTTATAATCTTCCTCTTTTCATCTCTTGTTTTGATGTATTTGAGAAACTACTTTCATTTATTCATTCATTTAGTCGTAGATTGCTACAGCCACTCTTCAAGTGTCCTATTACTCAGAGACGCTCCCGACTACTACAGCTAACACTCCGAAACGCTTCATTTATTACGCCACCAGGCGTTAAAAGGTCTCAGTCTGTTTTCGAGACTCTATACTAGATCTTCTAATTTTAAGTACCAGTGTTTTATCCATTATACTAACCACTACCATACAGAAACGACGACCTTGCTCAGGGTCTCTAGATTCGAACCTACGACACTCCGGTCACAAACACACAGAACATACACCACTACTGTAACACTATTATAGTACCCTCAACTTTTATCTCACATAATAGTTCTTAGCCTCCTCCTCCCCGCCGACCATGAACCATCTTCGTTTCTGTCCTTCCATAGTCTTCCGCTCTCCATCTCCTGGTAATTGATACATTTGAGAAACTACTTATGCACAACAGAGGACGGACGTGGACTTTTGTGGGAACGAGCAGCATACCAAGAGGGACAAAAATAAGCTGCAAGGTGATTTGTCACTGCGGAAGGAACTAACTGATTTGTGGATCTGGGCTTTGTTCCTACGGAGGGAAATGGAAAGAGGGATAAGCTGCTGCATAATAGGGGGAATAGCGTGGGAAGAAAGGACGAGATATAATTTGTAACGAGGTAAGTTGGAAAAGGTTGTTGGGGGGGAGACACCAGTGTCAGAAAAAGAAGACGGTCATGGTGGTTGTGGAAGACTGGACGATAAGAGATTGCGAGGTTCACTAGATTACAGAAACTGGAGCGGAAGTCCTGGGATTGGATCTCAAAGAACAAGAAATGAACTTTGGATGATATCAGAGACAGAAGAAACTGGAACCATCTTGTACAAACGACATCGTCTGCACAAATCTGACGGAAGAGAGAGAGAGACACACACAGACAGATAGAATGACATGGAGGAGAGAGAGGAGAGAAGGAGATCCAGAGAGATAGACAAAGACTAAGACTTGTGTCGCAATTAAGTTTAGTTGCGTCAATTAATGAAATCTTTGCAGAAGAAGATGAAACCGCAATAATTATAGCACAGAGCAAATATTCGTCTCCATAATATCACATTATCTCAATTACAACGAAGAAACAAGAACAGAAACAAAACCGTTTTGCTCTCTAAGCGAACTAACAACAGTCGACTGTACGTTTAGGTATAAGGCCCAACATAAAACAATGCACAGCCTATAAGCTTAGCTCACAAGCCAAATATGATCTACTCCTATCTGTTACAGAAATACCTCTGTCGTCTCCATCATATTTCACTTCACGGAGAAGAAGCGTCCTTCGCTGGGCTCAGCAGCATTCTGATAAATTACGATCTAGACAACACAGGCTTACAAGTCGACGCTCTTCTGTCCAGACCCATAAATACAGTCGCAGATGTACGTGCAGCCTGCGTTGTACCTGACATGTCCTCTACGTAACTGTCTGCGTAACTGAAGCGACCTTGCAGAAGGGCCTGAAACATCCGAGGGCCTATAGTGTATGCCTACTCCTACTGATGCTTAATAGAGGTGGCTTGCGAGTAGGAATGCGCACTGTGCCTCAGAGTATGTATGTTATAGAGGTAACTGAACGACAGAATTTATGAGGTTCCAATTGAATTCTCTCAGAATAAATCTTCTAATCAATCTAATGAATAGAAGCAGAAGCAAAACGAAGGCTGAAGAGAAGTAGATAATGACGCGACAAGGCTGAAGCCGATAATATTGCTGTTGTTCTTCTTGTTGTTAATGATGATGATTATGATGATGATGATGATGATGATGATGATGATGATGATAACCATAACCAGGGAATTTGAGGAAGCATGGGATATAGAACAAGAATGAATAGTTTCGGGAGAAATAGCTGCCTTTCCGTCGATGTACACAAATCTACACGTAGACTACACCATAATTTCAGACCACATATAATTTATAACAAATCCGCGATCGTCATTTAGTGCGTGTCTGCGATAGCTGAGGCGTGGAGACAGATACAGACAGACAGATATACAGACACAGAGACATACAGACAGACAGAGGCAGACAGAACCAAGCGATCGCATGCATGATGAAGGATTGACAAGAAAACTTCTGGCCAGTGATGCCGAAGAATTGTTCTCTCTTCCTTAGTCGAAACACCTCGGGTGATTGTCTACACTTGAGATGACATGCTTATTGCTTAAGGGTATACCCCACTCTGACTCTAGTCTCTCGGAGCATCAGCCAAACACCAGAAGAGAGTCTTTTTAGTTCTGCCGTTGACTCACGTGATGCAGACGAGAAAGCCGATCACTGCTGCATGGTTGACATTCACGCCTCAATTATAATGCACTGTGGCCTGATGAAAAAGTAAACCCTCTAGTAAATGTGTCATAATTCGCTCAAAACTTTTAACATTTGTCCGAAATTTTATAAAATTACAGCAGTAGGCCTAGCTATGTTACCACGAAATCCTAACGCTCTTTGGAAATATTGGTGAGTTTATCAAATTTATTAACTTTTGACATTATGCAGTAGACCTATACTGAAAAGCGAAACTTCCCAGCATGCAAGAGCTATAAAGGAAGTGAAGTTAGGTTCAGCTACAGTTGTTGTTCAAAATGTCCTTCTTATTCACGGACACTATGGCCCGGTCAAACAGCTGCCAGTCTACAATCCGAGGAGATTTCGGTCGGGTTTTTGGCCACGTCGGGTTTCATCGATCTTCTACAACGATTTATTCAAAGTCGACAGTCAGTCAGAAGCCCTTTCGCTCCATAACCCTTTTCTGCCTTAATACCATAAGTAAACTTTTAGTTTATTTTGTAAACAAAACGTTTCCTTCTTGTTTCCACCAAAACAAATGAAGCTGTAGTTGAAGGAAGTAATGTGTAGACTGCCTAGTTCTTCCACCTAAAGCAGACAATTATCTGACAGTTCAGAACACTCAGAAGTGCTTATCTTTGAGTAGAACAGCATGAAACACATTTGACCACAGTGTGTGTCATCTGACTCGTTGTTTTCGATCCACGCAAACAAGCACACTGCCATGAACGCAGACACAGGCCTACTAACACACTGTTACGCACGCGAACTGAGTCACAGACAGATGGTTGGTTAAGTTCACTCTCTCACACACGCAGACTTTCAAGCAAACACAGAGACACGCAGAGAGACAGACGGTCACGTGACTCTGAATAATTTGCATAATCCGCTCGTCGTCGTCGTCTGCCTTTTCCCGCCACAGATCGAGTTATATACACGCAATGTTGTCATGGTCGGTTTCCTGTAGGAGTTCAGTTTTCCATGACATCTGAGTCGACCCTACTCGCTATATATACTTCCAACATACTTCAGTATTATAACCTCTGACTGACCTCCGGCCGTGTAAGAACATTTGCCGGAATACATGCGAGCATGTCAAATGTCAACGTTTCAACAGCCTCCATCTTTCTCGGCTTCCCCGGAGACCGTAGCGTTTTATAGGCCTTCCCATTTCATGTCAGACATATACATTATGTCTTTGGTTGTGTGACATTTTTATGATTTAAGGTCCTCCCTCTGCTCACGTAAAGACAGCGATAATGATGTCTAGGGTCATTAAAACACAACTGGCGAACAACATAATGATGTGATATAACTTCCACTTGGCGATGATGATAAGCGCTCAGTTATATACTAGCTGAACTACTCGGCTTCGCCCGGATTTAACTTGCTCCTCATCCTCCCAAGATCTAGTAAAACTCGCATTTCTTCCAAACTGATTTCCCGCTGCTCCTCATTTCTCCTATAGCCATAGACTCCATGCACTGCTGCAACTCTCTTTCTTCAGGAGCCTGAGATTCCTGCTGAAGTTTCAATTTCTTAGCTTTGGATTGATTCAGCGAATAGATTTCTTTTTAGGCATTTTGAAACGTCTATAAGACCTCGACATCAGTAAATTTACAGTAAATGCACTCGTAGAAGTTTTTTTCTCTGGGTGCTAAAAGAATATTCTCATCTGAGGCGCTGCAGGCCTCCATGCACTCAGCGGACTGACCACTTCGAATTTTGGCCTGGAACAGATTGGACAAGGAGTTTGGCTTCTTTGGACTTGATGTCGTATAGGCTAGTTCTGTTAAAGTATACATTTAGTTCAACCACGGTCAGTATAATAGTAGCCTGTATATATATATATAGAGATCTTCTATTCCTAGATAATTATCTGTGTGTCTCCATCAGAGTCCTGTAGTTATAAGCAGAGGACTGATCGACCCCAACTGCCTAATTTTTATAGCTGCTTTAATGATATTCCTTATGTGTCCATGTGCATCCGGCGTCCTATCAGAGATAACATCCGGGCGCTGAAGAATATTACACAGGCGTTCCTCTTCTCTAACTCTTCGTTCTGCCCTCGGAGTGCCGTTCTGCGTCACAGTGACGTAAGCGCCTGCAGCGATGACATCACTCTGACGTTCGGAAGATCCATTCGCGGGTCACGTGCCGGATTCCTTGCTGTCGGACATTGACCAATAACATTCTGAATTGCTCAATCATTTCACTGTCTTGTTCCGTCCCGCCGAACGATAATAGCGGTCACCGGTGGAGGTAGCGTTTTTTTTACTGTTTACGGTCGCATAAAATCCGCGTGAATACACACACAAGCGCAATAATTTGCACCCAGATTGAGGCGGTTGCTGAAATGGCAGCAATTACCGGGAGGCGTTAATGTTTTTGAACGAAACGCATTAGCTTCAAGTAATCAAGTTAGAAAATAGTCAGCATGGGGTTCATCGACCGGTTAGGCCGAGGTCAACTTGGCATTGTGGATTTGGAAACCGCGTAGCCCTATGGAAATGCGGCAAGACATTTCACTTGCAAATAAGCACCAATACAGCTTGCTTACTACGACGCATTGTGTGACCATAGCAATGCGGAAGAGTGGCTGAATTCTTTTGTTTAGGTAGTTACTATTCTTTGTAGTCCTATAGAGCGTCATCAATAGTAGGCCCAAGCTATTTCTAGTAGTCTATGCTGCACACGGTAAACTACCAGTGCAACTCACAGCAAGCGTGCACATTTAAAACTGATATTGACATTATAGGCTAATGCCGCCAAGTGATGGCTATAGTCTTATAGGCCTACGCCTAGGTGATGGCTAGTTCTCGCTATAAAATGATGCTGATTGTAGCCTACGCTTATCATCTCCCAACAATATACCATCTGGCAGGGTATAGCTTACCATTTGGAGACTATACCGCCTACACCGTTTGCTATTGTGCCTGTCATTATTAGTCACTAGATATCTCCCGTCAAAAATAACGGTAAAACCTGGTTTTTAACCTTCTTTTAACCCGTGAAAGTCGAGCGATTTCAAAGAATATACTTACTTACTTAC
>JAQFXW010002128.1:0-13568 GCA_034693945.1 Dendrobaena attemsi
CGTAAACTTGCTAACCAAACCGTGTGTGACATGTTTTGTGCTTGGTCGCCGAATAAATTGATTTGATTTGATTTGATTTGATTATATAACAAAGTGGAAAAACTCCACATTGTTCCATGCAATATGATAGCTAAAAATGATAAAATCGTAAATTAAGAATTGGAGCATAGCAAAGCCAAAACAAAAAGAAATCATTGCATGTGATCGTGACGAATGCATAAACTACTTACCAGCAGGGCCCTGAGATCCTGAATTTCCAGTGGATCCGGGTAAGCCAGGCTGACCCATGGCACCGGGTGAACCTTTATCACCTTGAGGTCCTATTGGTCCAGACACTCCTTGTTGACCGGTTGATCCAGCAGTACCAGCAGGCCCAGCTTGACCTGGAGACCCAGTATCTCCTGGCAGTCCGACACTTCCTAGTGGACCTGGTGATCCTTGAGCTCCTGCTTGACCGGCTGGACCAAGTTGCCCTGTAGCTCCAGTAGCACCTGTAGTGCCAGGGTTTCCTTTTGAACCTGGTGAACCTGAAGGTCCGAGATCTCCTACAGGTCCAGGACTTCCAGCAACACCCTGTTGTCCTGCTGTTCCAGTATCTCCTGTAAATCCTTGTGGTCCAGCTGGCCCAACAGCACCAGGAGGTCCGGTTGACCCAGTGTCTCCTCTTACACCAGAAGCACCAGCAGGTCCAGTTGGTCCAGTGCTACCCTGAGGTCCTTGATCTCCTTGTACACCTGGGATTCCTGATGACCCAGTGTTTCCTGTTGCGCCAACGCTTCCAGTTGCTCCTGGAGAACCAGCCTGTCCTCTCTGACCCGCAAGTCCAGAAGGTCCAGCAGAACCAGTGTCTCCTTGAGGTCCACTGCTACCAGGCAGTCCATTAGCCCCAAGAGGGCCAACGGCTCCAGTGGGACCTTTTGGACCAGGCTGGCCAGCATTCCCTGTAGAACCTGGTGTGCCATTGCTTCCTATAACTCCTGGTGACCCTTGTGAGCCAGGCGCTCCTAAATTCAAACCAGTGCGTTTCAGAGCTACATACATCTGCCTTAGCAATTAAATCGTCCAGTGTTGATCATCAGCACCTTACTGCTAAAACGTCTGAACTTAACCAAAATCTATCAGCAGATCATTGTTGAATCAATTCACACTAGTCCAACCATTAAGCTATCAAGGAAATATGTCAACAATTACTATCTTTGACAAATATCTGTCACCAGATCTTTTCAATTCTCAGGCAACAGTATTCATAGAGCTTATAACTATCGAAGATCAAATTCATTTTTTAAACTTTCTATTTAATCTATACTTAGAATTTTAAAAATACTCATAACGAAATAATTAATACCGGTACCTTGAGGTCCTGGTAATCCCTGAGGTCCTTGAGATCCAGTATCACCTCTAACACCAGGGTTTCCACTAGTTCCAGCAGCTCCGTTTGGACCTTGTGGTCCAGCTGGTCCATTTGGACCAGCAGGGCCAGCTTGACCACTTGGTCCTGATGGGCCAGTTGATCCTGTAACGCCTTTTGCTCCTGCTGGTCCTTGGCTTCCTTGATTACCCTTTGGTCCCTGTGGTCCTGCTTGTCCAGACGACCCAGCTGGTCCTGCGGGTCCAGCAGGACCAGGTAGACCAGCACTTCCTACTATACCTTGGCTTCCTTGAGCACCAGGGTCTCCAGTCTGCCCAGGTTGACCAGTGGCTCCTGTATCTCCTGGATTTCCTGCTGTACCGCTTGGTCCAGCTGGACCTGCAGGACCAACTGGTCCAGAATTACCCTTTGGCCCAGCAGGTCCCATTGCTCCAATTGACCCTGTAAAGAATCACACCTGTCATATGCCTGCATACATGTGCAATTGTGCATTATATGCATGGTAACGATTACTAGTTTAAAACTTCATCTTCATACTAATACTAACACTACTACATACGATACTATTCATACAACTGCATTTTATTTACTAAAGTCCTTTTTTGTATCGCACACAATGACGTAAGCAGTGGTTCTCAACCTGTGGACCACAGCCACCTGCTGGTCCAGAGTAACCCTGGGTTGCATAATCACCACAGCGTGCATAAAATGTCGGTGGTGGTCTATCATCGAGACACACAATTGATGTCTGATGTAAGGCATTTCCTTCACTAGTTCAAAAGTCTTGGATACAGAATAAATGCACTGGTTATGAACACTATGTATGTGCTAACATAAACTCCAGCCTGATGAAATTACAGACAGCCATGTCGGCCATTGGCAACGCATAGTCAGCATATGGATGAAGATAGAAAAGCCAAACAAGCATTGTCCTGTGAAACTGGAGAGAGGAGGAAAGAATACTGAAGAACTGCATGATGAGCTACCATCAGTGATCAGTGATGACTTGAGATGTTTTGAGATGATGTGGGACGAAATCTTAAGAGCTGGCAATGGACAGAGGTAGGTGGGTGGAGTATGTGCACTGTTAAGTACTAAGTAGTCTGTACTGAAGTGTTCAGGACTGAAACTGGATTTTATTAAAATTTTCATTACTATTATTATAATTTATTGCCAAACAGTTAAAATTATTAATTATTTGTTAATTTCAAATTAAACTGTTAATTGAATTCGTCGTTATTGTTGTTATAATAACATAGGTAGAGGTCCTCATCCCCGGTGAGTTGCGCGAATGTGCCACTAAAAGTTAAGCATTAAAACGTTGCATGCAAATGAATAATTGCTGAAAGAGGTAATTATTATTACATCAAATTTTTCATATTTTTACATCTGCCTACTCAGAAGCGCTCGCAGTCCAACTACGGTCAAAAAAAGACCAGTGCTTTCTTTGGGACGGTACGCACCGGTGCGACGTAACAGGATCTTTTTGAAGCTATTAAAATTTAATTTATTTATATTCAGTGTTTTAGCAATGATGATCAATTGAAACTGTATGCTGTGCTTTAAAATTCATATATTAGGTTTGCAAAATCTGAGTAATGACTAAAAGGTCATGAGTTTTTTAGGGTGTGGTAAACACTCTCCCCTCCCATAAAAAGCCTCTAGGCTATGTCCTTGTAAATAGGTCTAATCATTGGAAAATTTCGTAAAGTGATTGCGTACCGACACCTATATTTTTTTTAAAGAGCACTGAATAAGACAGTCTGAAGACTGAGAGAAATAGAGCAGAGTTGCCAATAGGCACAAGGCAGAGCCATGCAGGAAACCGATTCCAGGTCATGGGACCAGTGTCTGAGAATGCTGGGCATTGCCTGATAGCGATTTGCAAGTGGGGTAAAAGAAGTTCCCCTTTGGGCAGCCGAGTGGAGTGAAAAGCGGCAATGGACATATACATTCTATCAAAGAGACTATATAATTATCTACTCAAATAAAGTCTTATTTGTCATTTTCAAAGTTGCAATGACGTCAATAAATAATTATTCTCTGAGTAGTCTTCTTGAAGGGGCACTATATATATAAATGTTCAAAATGAATGAATGAATGAATTATTATTTTGAATATGATAAACTATTACACTGTTTCAATTCTTTAACATAACTTTGCAGTTTGCAGCTTATCTTGAGGGGGCACTATATAATTATAGCCATTTATAGCCAGCCATGTTATGTGCTCTCAAAAGATTCATTTTCAAAGTTGCAATGACTTCAATTAATAATAATTATATGATCAGTTATTATTTTATATGTATCATTATTATTTTGAATATAATAAACTATTACACTGTTTCAATTCTTTAACATAACTTTGCAGTTTGCAGCTTATCTTAATCTGTTCCTACTTAGATACATTTATACTTTAGAACTGCTTCAATGCACATGCAGATGCTTCATTGATTGCACATCTGAAAATTATATAGCAACTGTTATATATATATATAAATGTATATATGATATAATATATACCAAATTATGGTAAAAAGAGCCAAGCTAAACATTAACAGAGTTTATACCTGGACTTCCTTGAGCACCAGGATCTCCAGTAGGGCCTGGACTTCCTTGAGTTCCAGGATCACCAGTTAAGCCCTTTGGTCCTTGAACACCAGTACCTCCAACTCCTCCAGGTAATCCTGCACTACCTTTTACTCCTGACGAACCTGGTGCTCCAGGAGCACCTGTGCCACCTGGTGCTCCTGGTTGACCAGCAGGACCAGCATCTCCAGTTGATCCCGTAGATCCAGGTTGACCAGGGATACCTGGAGTTCCATCATCACCTTTAGCACCTACATTGCCTGGTGGTCCCGCTGGACCAGATGGACCTAATGGGCCCTTGTCTCCAGGCACGCCTGTGCTACCAACTGGCCCAGGAAAACCTGCAGGTCCTTGTTGTCCTGGCTGACCTGTACTTCCTAAATTTCCCTTTTGCCCTTGTGGTCCCGCTGACCCAGGATTTCCAGTAGGACCTGGTTGACCTGAGAAACCCACATTTCCTGTTGGGCCAGTAAGACCAGGTGGCCCCAATGACCCAGTTGGGCCTGTTGCACCAGGACTCCCAGGTTGACCTGTGTTACCTGTGGATCCTTGTGAACCTGGACTTCCAGGATTACCTGTCAAAACATGAGTAGGTTGTATATACAAGATTAACTTTTTAAGAAAGCGTCAAATGCCAAGAGGGTGGGAGAGGATAGAGAAATAGATAACTAAGTGGCGTTAAAACCATGAAAGGACACATTTAGAGCGACTCATCCTATCCTTTCGTTTGCTAGTCTGTGCTGCAAATTGAGATGTATAACGAATCGGGCGACTTTCACGGCAGGTAAAAGTTAAAATTGACTTTTGTACTAACGGCTATCATTCATTTATACTATGTCTGTAATCATACTGCAGATTGTCGGTTTGAGTATAATAAGCGAAGATAAAGGAAGACGATAATGATTTTAAGGCGTTTTTAGACACATAATGAAGTTATGTTTGTTCTTAAACTTAATTTTATTTCATTAGGATTCAGTAATGGCTTTTCATATATTGTTTATTTCCAAGAAAAACTGTAATGTTGTGAGAGCTGAACAGAAAGAAAACATCTAGCTAATGTTCTTTGACATCTATGACAATGTTGTCTCCAGGATTCCATAACAATTCTGACAAAGTTATCAGCTAAATCTGATTGTGTACAAATATGTAGAACGAGACTCTAATTTTATCTGCAATAATCCTGAATTTTCCAATTTACCTTGAGCTCCTTGTGGACCAGATGGGCCTTGATTGCCCACATTTCCATTTGGCCCTTGGGATCCTTGAGGTCCTGGTTGTCCTTGAGGTCCTTGTGATCCTGGAGAACCAGGATTTCCAGTTGAACCTTGTGGACCTGGTTGTCCTGGAGATCCATTTGGCCCTGCTGGTCCAGGACTACCAATACTACCAGGAGACCCAAGATCACCCTTTGTACCTTGCTGACCGGGATTTCCTGCAGGTCCTGGTGAACCTTGTGGCCCAGGAAATCCAGTAGCACCGGGAGCACCTGGATTTCCTGTTGCCCCTGGTGTTCCAACACCACCAGCTGAACCTGGATCGCCTCTTGGTCCAGCTGATCCTTGAGGACCTAGAGGGCCTGAAGATCCTGCATTACCTTGTGGTCCTTGAGGCCCTTGAGGGCCCTGAGAACCTTGGGATCCAGTGGATCCAGTATCACCATTATTTCCAGGTGATCCTGGTGTTCCACCAAATCCAGGTTGTCCAGCGGGCCCTGGCTGTCCTTGTGGCCCAGAACTTCCTGGTGGGCCAGCAGGCCCTGGTGTTCCTTGAGGTCCTGATTGACCTGGTGAACCTTGTGATCCAGCAGTTCCCAAATCACCTGTGTTCCCTTTAACTCCTTTAGGACCTGCTTGGCCTTGAGGTCCTTGCTGTCCTTGAGGTCCAGATGGTCCAAGTGACCCCGTCTGTCCCTTAGGACCTTGGCTTCCAGCTGACCCTGGCAAACCCGGTGTTCCTGGATTTCCTCTTGGACCTGGATTACCTGTTGAACCTTGAGCTCCAGATGCACCAGCAGTTCCTGGAGGGCCTTGATTTCCATTACCCCCTTGTGGGCCAGTTGGTCCAGGAAGACCTGTTGCACCTTGTACACCAGCGGGTCCAGTTGGTCCAGATGGTCCTGCACTTCCTGCATCACCTAGTGGTCCTTGTGGACCCTGCTGCCCAGGTGAGCCAGGTGTTCCTGGGTTACCAGCAGTTCCTTGAGGTCCTTGAGGCCCCTGCTGACCAGGAGTTCCAGATGGTCCTGATGGTCCTGTGTCGCCAGGTGAACCTGTGGCTCCTTGTGAGCCAGGCTGACCAGCAAAACCTGCGGGTCCTATCACACCTTGCTGTCCAGCCTGCCCAGGTGAACCTGCAACCCCTGGTGGACCAATGTTTCCATTGGGTCCTGGATTTCCTGAGCTACCAGTATCACCTATGCTTCCTGGTAAGCCAGGCTGTCCAGCAGTACCAGGTTGTCCTGCAACACCTGGATCTCCATTAGGTCCAGAATTTCCAGTAGCTCCAGTGGATCCTATACATAACAGCACACGTTTTTAATCTAGGAATCAAATAAATTCAACCAGTACGTTTGGAGTCACCAGTAAAACACTAAAACATTTAGCATCAATTTGGCTTTCTTGAGCGAAAGCACACTCGAAGAGTGAATGTTAAAATTATTAGAAGCTAGCTAAGAATTGCTGAAGCACAATCTATTTATTACCTGCAGCACCTTGAGCACCAGCATTTCCTTGTGCCCCAGGGGATCCAGGATTGCCATTAGCTCCTACAGGTCCTGCCGAACCTGTGTTACCTTTTGGTCCCTGTGAGCCTTGTTGACCTTGTGGGCCTTGATTTCCTGTAGGCCCTTGAGCTCCAGGCTGACCTTGTGAGCCTGGTTGTCCTGCACCTCCTGGAAGACCATTATCTCCTGTTGGTCCAGACTGACCAGCTTGTCCAGTTGGGCCAATTACTCCAGATGGCCCAGCAGGACCCTGTGGACCCTGTGATCCAGCTGGTCCAGTAGCTCCTGGTGGACCCGACTGGCCATTATTTCCTATTGTGCCCGCTGTTCCTTTGTCTCCCTGTGGTCCTTGGGGTCCCTGTGGACCTTGTGGTCCTGCTGGACCTAACACTCCAGTATTTCCCTTAGTGCCTGCTGGTCCTGACTGTCCAGCTGGTCCTGTAAATTTAAGATAGCCAACTTCTGGTTATCAAACAATTTTAAGATCACTGATGATTTTTTTTAAAATACATTCATTCAGAAGTTTTCAATTCAATTCAATTCAATACAATCTGTTTATTTGCAAAACACCAAACCAAAATGACAGAACGATAAACAAACAAGGCATAAATAAAACATTATAATTAAGTTAAGTAAGGAATAGCCTCTATACATTTATTTTACATTTAAATAAAACATTATAATTAAGTTAAGTAAGGAATGGCCTCTATACATTTATTTTTCAGTATAAAACATGCTATTAGGTTAATTGACCAATAAAGTTTATTTAGTGCACTGAATGCATTGTATTTGATTATTTATTTTGCGCCTCTTTTAGTATGAACTGATGCCGAGGCAGAGTTTACATGCTGATATGTACATTAATTTCAACGCCTGGCGAATGAAAGTTGAGTTGATCTGTGGAACTCTATCTTAGATCTTATATTCTTTGTACCAGTGGCTTATCCCTTATATACGAAGCCCCCCTCTCCCAAAGCAATTGTGAATGATGGACCTACTCAACGCCCTTACTCAGTTGCTTGAGGTTGAATGGAACCCGCAAACCGTTCAGGTGCAAGGCACTGAACAAAACCACTACACCACTGTGCCAGTGTGCCCACAATGTGCTTTTGTTTCCTCCCAAGAAACACTTAGACTTTAGACTTATGTCCAAATATGTACATTTACACAATTTATTTTGCGCCTTTTCTCAGTAAAAAATATATGGTACAAAACAAATGATTGAATACCGATGTCTCCTGTCTGTCCCGCTGGCCCTTGTTGTCCGACATTTCCTTTAGAGCCTTGAGGTCCTGGTGATCCTGAAGGGCCTTTTGGCCCTCCCGGACCAGTTGGACCTGTTGGTCCAACTGGTCCTGCAGAGCCAGCAGAGCCCTGCTGCCCTGCAGGTCCATTGGGTCCTTGCGAACCAGTATCACCCTGAGGTCCAGCAACACCTATGGCTCCGGGAGAACCTGTAGATCCTGATAAACCTTGAGGTCCAAGTGGTCCCTGAGGTCCTAATGGACCAGCTGATCCCGCTGGACCCTGAGGACCAGAAGGACCTTGTGGTCCTGGATTTCCTTGCGGTCCTACACCTCCTATGGAGCCAGCTGGGCCAGTTTGTCCTTGGGGACCCTGTATACCTGTGTTACCCTTCTGTCCAGCACTGCCAGGTTGACCTGGATTTCCTGTGGGTCCTTTTTGTCCTGGATTTCCTGAAGGACCTGCTGGTCCCACTGTTCCAGTATTTCCTTTAGGTCCGGCAGGTCCAGTAGCACCGACGCTACCAGATGATCCAGAAGAACCAGCATTACCCTTTGGTCCTTGAGGACCCTGAGGTCCTGGGCTTCCTATTTAAAAGGCACATTTTAACTAAAACCCAATGATCACAACCATTTCTAGTCATGTTATCAAATTTTTTACCCCCTTTACGGGCTATCCCGAATATATCGTCCGTGACAATTGACATTTATACGGCTATCCCGAATATATTCATCTACCTGATATCACGTACGTATGTTACATAGACCTACATATATTAGTCTACACATATACGCCCACATACATAGAACTACATACATAGGCCTACATATATAGGCCTACATAAATAGGCCTACATAAATAGACCTACATTCACAGCCCTACATCCATAGGCCAACAGTCATAGGCCTACATACATATGAATTCACCAATAGGCTTACATACATAGGCCTACATATATACCTACATACATAGGCCTAAATAAATAGGCCTACATATAGGCCTATATAAATAGGAATACATAAATAGGCCTATACACATAGACCAATATATAGATACCTATATCCATAGGTCTACCTACATACATTGGCCCAAATACATAGGCCTACATAAATAGGTCCTCATAAATAGGCCAACATTATATATGCCTATAAAAATAGGCCTACATAAATAGGCCTATATATATACACGACGATTCCATGGTGTGTCGCCAAATTTGGTGACAAGTTTAGGTGTGCCGCGAGTCAAGAAAGGTTAAGAACCTCTGTACTATTATATTACAGATTCCATTCTTGTTCTGTTTTTGTGATTAGCTTATTGCTAATGCTAATGCTTTTGTTATTATAAAGCACCACTGTAATATGAAATATGGAGCTGAGCAATAGTCAATGGGGCAACTTGCTTAAAGCTCTCTATGCAGGACTGCTCAAGACTTATGCTCACTTATGCATACTCGAAATTACAGAACAATCACGTAAACCAATCAGCTCTCACAATCACATACAGTACCAAGATGCTCAGGTCTAATTGAGAGAAAATAATTGCAGAAATATCATGCTTTAAAAATAGTTAAGGGGCAAACTTGTCTAGGTAATATAAAACTTGGCATGATCACTTGACCCTTAAACGATAGTTCAAAATTCAAAACAGCATACCTTGCGAGCCTGGTTGTCCAGATACACCTGATGGTCCAAGGTTTCCCTTTGTACCAGTATTACCTTTGGGGCCAGCTGAACCAGCTGGCCCAGTTGGCCCAGGTTGGCCTTGAGGTCCTTGCAGGCCAGATGGTCCAGTTGACCCAGTGTCACCTTGCGGTCCAGCTGTACCTGGAGTTCCTGCATTACCACTAGGTCCAGGTGAACCACGCGGACCTGGATTCCCAGCAGTCCCAGTTGCTCCCACATTACCTATATTGCCTGAAGCGCCTGAAGGACCCTGAGTTCCTTGGTTTCCTTTGGTTCCCTGAGCTCCCTGAGGACCTACATTTCCTGGATTTCCCTTGGTTCCTTGAGGTCCCTGGGGACCTGTGGGACCAGATGGGCCTGGCTGACCAATTGGTCCTTGAGACCCAGCAATTCCAGGTGATCCACTAGGTCCGCTTGGTCCTGCAGAGCCTTGAGGACCAGCAAATCCACCTGGCCCTGTTTGTCCAGTTGCTCCACTAGAACCAGTTGCTCCAGTCGCACCGGATGGTCCAGAAGGTCCTTGTGGTCCAGGAGATCCAGAGTTTCCTGGTGTTCCTGTTTTAACAAATACAATGCAATTACTATCCTAACATGAGGCCGATGGACAGAATAAATTATTCACGTGGTGCAATAATTAAAGGCATTTGATCACGCAGATTTACAGACTCCCAAGAGCCCCAATATTACAACTTAAATAATTAAAGTATAAGAAAAATTATGAACCCTATTGCGCAATTGCTTAATTTCTAAGATCTGTAAAATAACTATATGCTATGTGATTAGGGATCCAGCAGCAAAAATGGCCTTTGCACTTCTGCAAGGCACATGCTGTGAGCAACATTATATAAAATGTCAAATGCAATACATTCATGCCCCCTTTCACTTAAATTTCAACGTGCTCAGCTTCTAGAGGTGACTTTATTCTTTCTTGTGCCTGCTTGACCATCATGCAGAATAGGGACTTTTCAGTGTTTGGACCTTCAGTGCACAGTGGTTTCCCTCTCAATTTCACTCGCATCCTCAAGACCTTTCCTGTCCTTTTATAGTAATCTCAAGACTTTTCTCTTTGACCGGGTCTGAGTTGGAAGCACCTATCTTGAAGGGGCGCTATATAAATTCCATAGAAAACAGAATTTTCTATCGGTATATTCCTTGATATTGCCAAGGCTTTTGATATGGTCAATCATAGTATATTACTTGCAAAACTTGAACTGGGTCAAAATTTATCCTGGTTTAAGAGTTGTCTCATCAATAAAAAACAACTTGTTGCATGTAAGGGCCATTTATCTAAACTTAGAGTGATTAAGTTTGGAGTTCCACAAGGCTCCATACTCGGTCCTCTACTATTCTTAATATTTATCAATGACCTTCCTAATGCTTCAACACTTCCCAATTTCATTTTTTTTGCTGATAACTCTAGCATTTCTTGCTCATAAAAACTATGACAGTTTATTTCAAATTGCAAACCAGGAAATACAAAAATCGCAGATTGGTTCATAAGTAAAAATTCTCTTTAAATCTAAATAAACTTGCCACATTCTTTTTCATTCTCATAGGAAGTAAGGTCCCTTATAAGCTTATACAAGATACAATCCAAGTTGATAACTTCAAAATTCCCCAAGTAGTTTCAGTTAAATATTTGACCTGGAATATTCACATATTCCAAATTGCATCTAAGATCTAAAAAATATTGAAATCTTGTCATGCATTGCTTATTTGCTGCCTACTCACTTACGCCTAAATCTGTATTATGTATACACTCATTCATCCATAGTTAGCGTACTGCAACATGATTTGGGCCTCTAATTATGCCACGAGACTAAGCACATCTCGTTACTCTCCAAAAAGAGCTGTTAGGATCATTTCAGGATCGGGAATCCATGCCTCCTCAACTTTACTCTTTCATCAGTTTAAAATTCCACAACCTGAGCAAATTAAAACTAACCAAATTTGTGAGTTCATGTTTAGATATTGAGTTCCTTCTCTGCCACCTATATTTGTCAATTATTTCCACTCCATCTCGGACCTACGCCGTAATGAAATAAGATCTGCAGCAAATTTCAGGGGAATTTTTACTCATACTAACTGAGGGAAATTTTCCTTAAAATATGCTGGTCCTCTAATATGGAACAGCCTACCAATTCGACAGAGAAATATCCTAAGGTTTCGTTTGTTTAAAATTCAATTTACGCATTTACATCTTTTCCAAGAGTACTTATATTCTATGGTGAGTGTTTAATTAACAAGTTAAGTCTTATACTAATTAAGTTCCTAGTTTTCACTTTACTATACCATGATTGCCTTTTTGGAAATTATACTATGTACCTTACTTTAGGGTGACCCTTGCTAACGGAGCCTAGGCCCTTTTAGGTTTCTTCCATTGCTTCCACTGTCAGTCTATTTGCTAAAAACTGTTACTGTAAAATTATACATTGGAGTCAATGGTTATGGTTATGGTTAGATACATCTGCTGATAGATAGATATATTACTGTAGTCCTTAAGAAAACATTGCAGTGGCTCATCTCACGATCTCAGAAAAAGACTCACGAGTTATGTGGGCCTCGAGCATCTAAAGCTTGGTGTGACCCATTAAGGTGGACAATACAAATGTAACAATAAGACAGTCAGGCAGTCAAGCAGCTGTTTTGTCAAGCAGCTGTTCCACTACTGAAACCAGCTAATTTACTGTCAATTGTCCCAACTATGTTCCAACCTTCTGAGGTATACGCAGGTCTAGGTGACTGGCGAAGACTGCTGGGATGATGAGCAGATCGGTAGGGACCTTGGAAGTGGGGCAACTCTGAGTAGAAGCGGTCATACACTTGAAGAGGTAAGTCTTACTACATAAATCTCCGAAAACATGAATGGGAAACACTGTTTGCAGTTATTTACACAGATCTGAAAGCGTGAAACATCTTTGGCACAAACACATGTAGCCTACTACACATATAGACAGTATAAATGCGAACCTGAAGCTCCAGTTGGGCCGACACCCCCTAGTGGGCCAGCAGACCCAGGTGATCCTGTGTTTCCAGGAGGGCCAGCCTGTCCATTGTTTCCAGTAGGTCCTGGGCTGCCAACATTACCTTGTGGACCCTGTGCACCTGGTTGACCAGAAGATCCAGCTGGTCCTATTGACCCAGCATTTCCAGGGCTTCCAGCAGGACCTATTGGACCAGCTGATCCAGTAGGACCAGTGGCACCTTGGAGCCCATTTGCTCCAGGCGTTCCTGTATTTCCTTTTGGTCCAGGAGTGCCATTAGTTCCAGCTGTGCCAGATGCACCTTGATCGCCATTGGGTCCTCTACCACCTTTAAACAAACAGAATATGGTTTGAACTAAATGCGAGTATATAATACAGCAGGGAAACTGTACTGTAGATCTTTTAATATAAAAGACCATACATAGCATAAGCTTTTACAATTATGGCAAAAGTTGAAAAGGAGGAAGAAAGAATAGATCATTTGAAAAGGAAAGAGAAAAGACATTGTAGAACAGTGGCTCTCAAGGTGGTGGTCCGCGGACCGGTGCCGGTCGACGAAGTACTGATCACCGGTCCTTGAAGATATGCTAAATATAAATTGAAATCCTTCAAATTGTCATCCAAAATTTATTTAATTTTCTGTTTAGAAGTTTAAAATTTTAAATTAATTACATGTGATTTATTTTAACTTGCCAGAATGATGAAAATTTATTTGAAGTTACTACGCCCAAAAGGCAATGAAAAAGGTTACACAAAGGAAAACAATGGGAGGAGGAATTGCAGTGCAAGGTAAGAATGGAACACTAAGATCGCTAAAGAAGTAAAAGATGGAAAGAGTATGCAGAGGACCTATATCAGAGCCACCGAGATAGTTAAAAAGCCGATTCCAGAAGATGGAGAGGATATAGGACCAGGAATATTGAGAGAGGAAGTATTAGTAGCCATCAGAGAAATGAAAGACAATAAAACAGAGGGATG
>JAQFXW010002129.1:0-13568 GCA_034693945.1 Dendrobaena attemsi
CAGCAGTGCATATACACCCATAAGCATTTGAACCGGTATGGCATATCCTAAAGCAAAGCTAATTTGCTGCACTCACTTGAGTAATTAAGTTTTGCAATGAGAGAGATAAGTGCTGAAATTATGTAATGTATGCAAGGAAACTGTTTTCAAAGGGATCCAGACTGAGAGCAATAGCTGAGTTTAGTGATTTTGAGGAGCAGTGAAGGAATATGTAGGCCTATATAGATTTGTGTAGCGCCTACTTGCTCACAATTGAACCTACTGAATGACAATTACAAGAAACTTATTGACATAATTGGAAAGTTCAAGGGAATTTTCAAGTAATAAAGCTACTATAGGTCAACATATATATATTATATATATAATATATATATATATATATATATATAGGATTGTTCAATTGGGAGATAACCTTATAATAGGTCTGGAAGTGTGTTTGGCTTGAACACCGTCATCCCGCAAAGTTTGGAGTTGAATATACAATGTTGTACATTAAAATTGAATATAAAAATCAGTGAAGATCTAAGCTTTGTTAATACGTATTCTGCTGTGTTTGATACATGCATTTTGAGTACTGCATTCAAGATCACAAGTTTAATTTTAAATGATTTTTAGCAAGCATATTTGTTTATGGTTCATTTTGTAAAAAAATATAATAAAACACTAATGATGGCAGTATTACAAGGTGATTGAATGTAGATTCTCAGATTTTATGTGAGAACATATTTATGTTCTTAGGCATTACTTTGCCATAGTGACTAATTCTGGGGAACAGTTCAGCTGCTTTTCAGTACTTGCTGCATGGCTTATACAGTTGTGTGGAAGAAAGATGGAGCTACCACAGGAGGTTGAATAGTTAATCTTCTTTCTTCCGAGTTGTTAATAAGGATTACAGTCATGTTCACCTTCTAAAATTTTAATTTTGTTACTGGTCTCTGAAGTTATTACATTAATTTTGTTGGTTTTTGTGCTTTACGTAGATCAGAGCTACATGCTACTTTCCCTTCTTGATCAGAGTTCAAAAGCATTGTGACCAGTTTAGCACAGAAGAGTTCCAGCCAATAGGAGCTCTGAATCACACATATCAAAGCGCTTTCTGATGTTGGGGATATGGAACACTAGGCCTGCAGTTGATCACTTTTTCATTTGCTGGTAGTTGCAAGAATTGTTAAAGTGTTAGCTATCTAGGTCAATTTTCTCACTTCCATATGAGATTTAACAGCCATTCAAAATGTTTAAATAAAATTTAAAAAAATGTAAGCAACATCCCATTCTGACATTGTCTTGTGACATGATCTCAGAAGAGTGTGCATATAGTCCAACTACCTACATACCTTATCCCGGAAGAAGAGCTATTTTAATGAAATAAATGAAAATTTACTGATTTTGATGGCAATTGACTAGCAGCATGCGCTGCAGTATATTTGTGCGTGACCTTGCATATTAGAAATATATCTAGTAAAATTAATTTTTTTCCACTCACATTAAGAAAACATAGATTCCAATAAACATAGCCAGATACACTGACCATTTTTAAGATGGATGCCTCAGAGTCCGATCTTCGCTGGTCTTTATTTCCTTTAGCTTTCTGTGCTGTGTTTTTTCTGCCATGATTGTAAATGTTCAATGTGTTATGCAATATATTAATTATTGTTCATTAGTTAAAAATGTTGAATAATGTGATTGATTTCATTTTGAAAGTTTTGATTTCTTTACAGGCTGATGACCCAAATGCAGTAATTGCAACAATCTTGCATAATTTACGTGGTCTGGTAAGCTGAATATGAAATATCTAAGTTAAACACTGTCTATAAAGTTTTACAAATCTGAAGTATGACAGTTTGAAAGAAAAGTCTGATAATTTGGTGCAGTGCTCCAATTCCTGTCAGGACTCGTGAATTTAGTGAAAGTCAAGAGCTGTGTTATTTTACTTCTCAAATCAATGTTGTAATCATTTGCTCTCTAAAAATGCACTGTTCTTTACAGAATCTGATCCACCTATGATGCTCATTGCATTGTTGAATACTGCAACTCCTTTTCTATAAAATTGACATTATCTTAAATAAACGTGTAGACCCATAGTATGGACAATCACGACAAACATGTGTTGGAATGATGGTATATGTTCATTAGGGATTGAAGCCTGACTTTCCTCCAAATAAGCTGAAGTCTGGTTCCGGCCAGTTTTGCATCTGGGTGCTGCATAAGTTAGCAGATGAAGCGCTGAAAGCAAAGCATTTCTCTTGGAAACTGTGAGTTTAGTCAAAATTTCTGTGTATGCTGTTTCTTGAAGTACTTAGTCAGCACCTTTGTTTCATTGCAAGTACCTTGATGTGACGTTCGATGGTAGTTTTCAATGACATTCTCAACATTGCCATATGTCACTGCAATATTGAAGCAATCATTTTCCATTAGGCTACCATGCTTTAGCGATTCCCGAATGTCAATATCAAGGTGGCACCACGTGTAAGCTTGAATCGAGTGTAAATGGTCATTGCATTATCGATGTTTCATTGTATTTATCAGTGTGTTACTGAGTTCATATGTTTCATTGTTTCCTCTGTGCACTTTGCCTGATTCTTTCAGGCCAGAGTACCCAGCTGAAGAAAACGTTCTGGAGGATATTGATGAGGAAGAGCCTGACCTACTTCATCTAAGTGGAACAGAAAATCTTGAAGAGGACCAGATACAGGTACAGTTATGGTTAATATCTAATGGGAATCATTTTAGTAAGTTGTTAGTTAATAATCTAGATAATTAATATGTAGCTAGTGCTTTTGGAGCACCTTTAAAAATCCTGCATAAAGTGCCTAGGCTTATACTGAGTTTAGTTTTTCCTTAATATTCTGTTCAGTTCAGCGCTGCTGTTGTAAATGAGTAGCCTACAAAACATTTTGGGTGTGTCATGTGGTATCAGATAACAAATTACCCACTGCCATAAAAATGGTTCTTTGATTAGGCAAAAGCTGGCCTTTTCATGGTCTTGAAGAATGAGTTGGGCTGAGTTAATTATGCTGCATGTCTATCAATAATAGTTTTATATCAGTGACATTATTATAATTTTGTTTTTACTGCTTCATTTCAAACAATTAAAATGACTTATAACCCTACTGTGTTAGAATGGTGGATCTTGAGTGACATGTAGATTTATCTACAGTTTAAGAAGTCTAGAGCTGGAGGGACCAGAAAAACACATGAACTTAAGGATAAACTGCAAGGATATGAATTGCCTTAAAGAGTTTTTAGATTTGTAGATTTTGCTAAAAGAATATAGTTAAGATTTGTTTATATTTAAAAATTGAGTGTACTACCAGTCTTTATATTTATAGTTCAGTAAGTTGTGGAGGAAACTTGTGAAATTTAAAAGAAATGCTTCTGAACTCAGAGTTTTTTTGGTTCATCTTAATTGCTCCCATTAATTTTGTTTTAATGAATTGACTCTTGACTACTGTGAACAAGTATGCATATCATGAATTTAAATTGTGGAACAAAGTTCCTTATACTGTCAAAAAGATTTCGCCAAATGAAGAAGAAATAGTATAAATTTACAACTTAGGAGGCTGAAGATTGTGACGATGAGGAGCATATTCTGGGCTTGGATGAAATCAAAGTCTTCAGCTCTCTGGTGAAATCAGATGTCGATGAGAAGAAAGTGGAGGAGATCATGGAGTCAACAACAGACATGGCAGAGTGGAAGCTGGAAGTTGAGAGGGTTCTTCCTCAGCTGAAAATTGCTGCAAGAGCAGACAATAAGGTGATAATGTGCATAATAATGCTGCTTATATGCAACATATTTAAAAAAAATGTTTTTATGTTATGATCTGTCGTGTGTTAAACAGGACCGAGCTGCTAGAAGCTACTGTGTGTCAGAATAGACGTGCTCATGAGCTAAAAGCTTGCATCATATGGTATATAACATGTTTTAGCAAATGCACACCACACTATCTGAGACAAGACGAGTTTGTTCAATTTCAGTGAAGACTTTTTAAGAGTTGTCTTTGGATGGGATGCTGTTGTCGTGTTTCTGTTTCGGAGATCTTTCAATCTGATGGCCACACAGTCACACACACATCATGCCTTGCTGCTGTTGTTTTAACTGTAATACAATGCCATTTAAGAAATCATCTAGGAAAGGTTCTCAGTTAAATATAAATGCCTGGAGTTTTTCACATAATGCTTTTTCACATAATTGACTCATGCAATTGTAAATTTCTAAAAGTTTACAATTAAATTTGTGTACTCGTGTTGTATTCAAAAGTTTAAGCTATCTTTTCCGGCATCAATTGTCATTTGAGTAAAGAGATTCTTTTAAATGTCTATTTTTGTAGGACTGGCGAGTCCATCTTGAGCACATAAACCAATATCACAACAATATAGAGGCAGTGGCAAAGGACATCAAGACTATGCTAAGTCGACTGAATGATGAAATAATGTCCTCCATGGAGAAGATTGGCAGCAGAGAGAGGTATATCAATCAACAACTGAAGAATTCCCTCACTCTACTGACGCAAACACGAAATGCTTCAGCAGAAGTCAAAGAGACTTATCGGCAGGCTAGCAGTGGTGTTGCTGAAAAGACACGTCATTTGGCAGAGGTAGGCCGAGATGAATAGCTCAGCTTTAACAGTACATTTTTAGTTTTTATAATGAGAAATGGTCATCAAGACTCCAGGATACAAAAGCAAGGGAGTCATAGAAATATGGTAAACTGACAAATATTTGATTAGACAATTCCTGATATGTGGACAAAATATGATGATTAATAAAAAGCAAAGTAATGTTAAAAATCCTGATGTCTTAAATGATCTTACAACTCCGCAAATTTGGATATGCGTTTGCTTTGTTTGTTCTATTCTGTAAACTGGATCTGTAATCATGGACTGAATAGTGAACACTTGCTTTTTTCCTGTGCCACCAGTGCCCAGCTATCAGTGGTTATTCAGTTTTGCATTAATTTTGTTTCTGTTCCTTTCTTCTTGCTATTTTGCACTAGACCTCCTGTTTTGCTTTTAATTAGAATTCTAAAACTGCGGTTTGTGAAGTTACCTATAAGTGCATATGTGATTTGACCAAGCACCTCTAAATAAGCTGGTTCCCACGACTTTGCTTTTATGGGCGCTATAGATGTTTCGAGTTAAGATTACGATAGGGCTCTTCTAGCGAAATGCTCTGCATATTGTTACTGATTTACATTCGTATATTTCTGTTTCCAAGGCTTGAAATCAATGCAATGCATTTCTTGTATGTTTCAGCTTAGTGATGAGCTTGAACATGTCAAGCAAGAAATGGAAGAGCGTGGAACCAGAATGACCGATGGCAGTAAGTTATAATACTTCAGATGTAATTCATTTCATTTTGGGAACTTATCCAGAAACGATAGTTTTAGCATAACATTGTACTTTTTAATTAACATGGGTTTAAAGTAGTTCGTTAGACTTCTTTCTGTTAAAATTGCAGCAGCTATGTGTATCCAAAACTTTGATGGTTTAGACCCTAGTAGCTATCACAATTGTAAGTATTGATTTTAGGGCCTATTTTCATCTTTTGTACTTAAAGTGTGCTACTTAATTTGAATGCACATTGACCCCAGGGCAGCATATTCCATAAGGGCACTTAATTGTTTATCACAACTTATGAAAAACAAACTTATGATTTTCATGTCATTCTCACACTGTTTCTCATCTATGTCATTCACTCAGTGATTTTTTATTTCTTAAAATAATTCTTAAATCAGTTTTAATTCAGTTATCTGGTTCTGAAGTTTACTTCTACGTGTAACTCTAATTTTTCTTTATAAATAATTTTATTTCTTATTCCTCTTTGAGTTCTAAAATATTTTTACATCTTATTTTAGTTTTCCAAATAATTAACAACTTCAGCTCTGTAAAATATATTCAAACATTGTTAAAAGATGACTTTGTTCAGTTTCAAGTACACTCAAATTATCATAAATATATTTATAAATTTATAAATTTTTTGCAATTTACTTTGTTCATTAGTAAAGATTAGAAAAATTCTTTTCACATAGATGCAAGAGGCTGTAGAGAACTGCAAGCCTGTATCTGACAGACCACGTAGAATAGGGTTCGATTTGCCAGTTACTCTGTAATAATGTTCCTTCCAGAAGGCATGTCGTTGTGTAGTATCATAACAATCCACCTGAGTTGTAACAATGTACAGTGTTGGTTGCTGCTGCTGCACAACAATGCCAGATTGTGACTCTCAACAAACTCATAATTTAGAAGTTTTCACACCCAAAATAAATGGCGTATGCAAACGCAGAAGTTATTGGTATGCAGTTATGCACATGAGACAATTATTAGTCAACACAGATCAAATCATCGTATATTTTATTGAGGACAATAAGTGCTGGGCCATCGCCTCAACTGGAGTTTTCCAAAAGATTGTGTGTTTGGATTGAGTATGATTTATTCTTCATATTAAGTTCTTAATGTAATAATGTAAGCATCATAAGAAGTAAAAGGATTTTACTTTTGAAAAATTCCTAATTCCGTTCTTTCTTTCTTTTTTATTCTGAAAATAATTCTTAGTTTAATTCCTAATCTTCTAAGTTAGGAGTTTGTAGAGAATCACAATCTGGCATATTGTTCATCGTTTTTGAGGTCAAAATTATCCCCTAGGAGCGTGATGTCATTTATGGACAGCCCCTTAGTAACTGTTATAAATATTAAAATTATTAAAATTAAATTGTACGTTAACTTTAGTCAATAATCATAATATTTAATAGATAGACGGAACCCGAAAATAATTGTATACGCGTTCCGTCCACCCGAAGTCGTAGCCACTGCGGTATGATAAAACTAACAATTTGTTTTTCTACCATGACTAGATGTAATTAGAAACATTGTACAATATCATCATATAGACAGATGTCTATTATCTAGAGACAGACAAACAGATGGATAGAACAGATGGATAGAACAGAGAGCCAAAGCATTTCTTCCGATGAAGTGGTAGCAACTGGTGAATAAGATGGCTTAAAGTTTTACATTACAACACTGGAGAAATGAATTGGTCAGTCAGCCAACCGTATACTGCACAACGCTAAGGGTTGTCCACTTTTGCCTGAATTGCTTGTTTATGTGATCTGTTTATTCAGGCCAACTAGTGAAGATCCGCAAGGCTATAGGGAAGGCTCAAGAGGAGAATAACCAGATGGATATACGCATTGGTGTGCTTCAGCATATTCTTCTTCGTTATACTCTTAAAACCCATCAACGCTTTGATGCAGACAATGGCGATAAATTTCTTGTGTACTGAAAGTTTGACTTTCTGTTGCTAAAAGCTCATTTCTTTTGTTTTGCTAGTGAAAACCTCAAAATGAGTGACTGACTGCACATCAAAATGAACTATTCTAATCTTAATTTAACTTTTGGTGCTATCGGCTTCTTCAAGAGAATCAACTTTTGGAATTTGTGATTTTTAAGTAACTTACACGTTTTTTACAATAAACGCAGTTGTTCCAATGGACTTAATGTGGAAAAGCCGTTTGCATATGACAGATTTTTTAGAGAATAAAACTGTTCCATTACTTGTTCAGCTCAACCTGCAGTTGATATAAGTGCGGTTTTCTCATTAATTTTTGTTTGTTGCTGTCCACAGGCCTTTGAATCCTAACCACCTTAATTGTACTTTAAAGAATAATGAGATGTGGACAGAGCTAGGGGGCAGAGGGGCATGTGCCCCCGGGCGTCAACTGGGGGCGCCAAAATGACTATAACCCTAACTATTTTGGGGAAGTGATGACGAAAAAGAGGGCATCGACTTTTTGTGAGTTGCGATTGAATGTATTTTGGGAAGTGATGACTAAAAAGAGGGCATCAACTTTTTTGGGAGTTGAGGGCGCACATTTCATAGTTTGCCCCCGGGCGCAAAATACCCTAGCTATGCCTCTGGATGTGGAGAAATTTGTTTAAGACTAGGGTACATACTTGAACTTGTACCATAGTCTTGTACATAACACCCCACAATGTCTTGAATGCATGTGCACTTCTGAACTTTGTAATGAGTGCAAATTTACAGTTGTTTTGTATTTTATACATATCAGGATACAAGAAGTAAGGAAGCCAATTCAATTGTGAATCAGTATGAATTGAGCTTCAGTATACTATCCAAGTTTTAACAGCAGTGCACGCAGGGTAGTATAAAAATGCACGTCTGAATTCCTGTTTAAGCTTATAAAGCATAATTAAGAAGAATTATCACTGTCAAATAAACAATGAAGATAGCAGTACTATTGAATGCATGATAATGTTTATACTAAGATAATCGTTCATTCATTTTAAATAGTTTTACTCTATATGCAGTTACACTATACACTTCATGCATGCACTTAGCCCTGTTTCAACCATAACTCTCTATTTGACCCATGCCTTGTTACACTGAACCCTTCATGCATGCACTTAGCCCTGTTTCAACCATAACTCTCTTGTTGGTCATCTTGTATACCAGGCAAATGAATGGCTTATTAGTATATTGTTGAGGGCCTACTATTTGTCATATAAAAAATTGGCAGATGTTCCTTGAGTGACCAGCGTGCATTTGTCTGTGAATTGGCCTCTATATGTTTTTGAAAGCATGTATATGCAGGCAGAGGTTTAACTTTGTCTAGAAAATGGAGTCGTAATTCATGGGCGGAGTTTTGATTCGCTCATGGGGGGGCTTGAAGTTGAGGAAAAGTTGATGACATTTTTTTTGTCCGAACTCTGGAAAAATGAATTCATTGCATCCGCCAAAAACGTTGATGACCCCTTAGCTCCTGATAAACTCCGCCCCTGGTCGTATCAAATTTTGCACAGGTTTCCCTTTTGAGACTGCCAAAAATTATACAAAGGCTAATTATTTTTGTGAAAGTACCAGAGAATTGCTTCAGTAGTTAAAGTAATGTAAGTTTAATGATCGTAAACGGATAGACTGATAGTATGTTTCTTGTGATTCAAAGAATTGCAAAAATTTTGGTGTTTGATAAACCTGTCTAGTAGGCGCTGTGTAGATTGGCAGCAACATCGAAGAATAGTCTGCGTGTTTCTGTGCTCTCATTGACATGATTCAGACTGACTTTAATTAAGCATTAAATGTCTGTTAGAACTTCAACCTGATAAGAATACTGAAACGGACGATTAGGCTGTCGTATGGGAAGTACATACACACAGCGGCAGCAGCAGCAGACCACCTGAATGTCTGGTGCCAAAAGGTGCGCCTTAGGCATCGGATGGCATGGCGGCGGAGACGCCAATAAAGCACGCGGCCTTAATAGCGGCATAAATTATTCGAATGCCTTGTGATTAATGCTGTTTATGCAATTGCGCTATAAATACTTTTAATAACGATTGGCGTTTTTCTTCTCGATAAGCTGCAATTTTTCACCAGAAAGACTTCTTAAAGGCGTTGAACTACTTTCTAGGCCACCAATCTGCGCGCATTGATACCAATTATTGACGTGTGAAAGACGGCGGTTTAATCTGTGCGCGTCTTCGTCGACTGCGAGCGAGGTGAACAACGTTGCGTTACGGATTAGAAACGATGCTCTTGGAATAATAATACTAACAATTACTATTGTTTACGACTACTGTGCACCCACTTTGTAAGAGGAGTATGTGTGGAATGACAATAGCGGCGTATTTTGTGATCGTGGTTGCAGCTGCTACCTTAATTACGGGTGAGTTGCATTTGGTGTTAATTGGACGGGGTTGTCGAGGCATTGCTGCATGTGGCGTTTGCAGTTTCAGCAGCCGCGCCAGGGAAATGCGATAGCAAGTGACGTCGCAATCTGGAAACTTCTATAGCGCTTATATTGCTAAGTCAAGGAAGCCAACTGTTTTCAGATGCATGTAGTCACAACAGAACTGATTGACGGGGATGCAAAATCAGTTCCAGGTAAAGATCTAAGGGGTCAGGCCCTGGCTGACAGCCATATATATGGCTAAGGGGCCAGGCCCTGGCTGACAGTCATATATATGACTAAGGCGGGATGGTGGATGGCGTAGGCCTACTATAGGCTACATGTATTTAGAATTCATACAGTGAGGATGAAATTAAGAGGATGTGGAGGATCGGGATAGGATGGAAACCATGATTGAAAACTTCATTAGGCCTACCTTTTGAACATGTATACGTTGAGGAAAATAGCTTTAACATAATTGCCTGTATTCTCAATGGAAAAATTGGTTCTATTAATGACACTTATGAACATTTTCGTAGTTTATGTGCCTGACTTCTTTTTGTTCAACGTTCTGCTTTGTCTCTACTGTGTATTGCTGGTTAACTGTATAATTTGTGTTTCTGCCTTTGTGGGGTATTAAAGTATGTATAATTATAGACCTACTGAGTTTTGGACTGTTGTGTTGACCTAGGCCTACTTGCATTTAATTTCATTCATTTATGTCCAATACAGACCTAAAATGACAAGTGTGCTGCTATACCATTTTGTACTAGTAGCATCAGCGATTGCATCTGCTTGTGAAATGATTGAACTTGCTTGTAAAATCATAGTTGCTAGTAACGTAATTAAAATATAAATTATACAAATCTGTGAGTTCTGTAAGCCTATGGCCTCAAGTCCTCAATTATTCTGCTTATTGTCAATGAATTTTTTGACAAGCTTTATTTGTGGCTGCATATTGCCGTTGGGATGTTTACCTGGCCATTCAAGGTTTCCATTTATTACCAGTGCTATTGTTGGAGATTCAAACCATCATCTAGCAGCGTTTGATGCTTGAAGTGAAGACAGAATTCTCTAATAGACGCAGCTGTATGCTCATACAAGAGCAAGTGAAATAGTGTTAGCTGAGTGGACCAATAGTGATCGGATGTTTCCATCTAGATGAGGAATGAGTTTGTCCATTGGGAATTTTATAGGCTGCCTTTGCTATTGGCAATGTTGATGGATGCTTGACCTCACGCCCCCTGCCTGCCATCAGTGCTCCTAATTGACAGGCTCTAGATGTCTCTGTGACTTGTGTAGGGACACTGGCACCGCGTTTTTAGGGCAAAGGATTGAACTACAGGCTGTAAGAATAGTATCTGATGGATTTACAGTGTACATTTGGTCAGTGTGGGCAGTTCAGCACACCAGTTAGTAGGCAAGAAGGCCTATTATGAATGAAATCTTTATTGTAAGCACATTTACAGTAAAACACAGTCAGAGGATATCTTCTTAATATCACATCTCAATTTGCAATGAACAGAAATAAAACAGCTT
Source organism: Dendrobaena attemsi (assembly GCA_034693945.1). Lineage (NCBI taxonomy): Eukaryota > Metazoa > Annelida > Clitellata > Crassiclitellata > Lumbricidae > Dendrobaena > Dendrobaena attemsi. Next base: position 11,222 of record JAQFXW010002129.1, read on the forward strand.
TAGAAGTTATTCTATAAGGAACCCAACAGTTGAGACTGGTTTTCTTGTTTCATTTGGGTTGCAGCCATCACTAGATGTAGGTTAATTCATGTTGACCAAGTGTGCGCCCCTTGTCGTTGTTGATACTTTTAAGGAAATTGTAAATCTTTACCATAAATCTTGAGCTTAGATCTTTTCAATCCATTATCATTCTTTTATAGTCTTCACACTACAGATTTATTTTCTTTGGTGCCTGCTTTACTTATTTTACTATCTGCCTCTTTATTACTTCAATTTCAACAAATTTCGGATTGTTGTAAAATTCACTGAGCTTAATTCTATATTTTAGGAAAGAAACATAGATTTAGACTTAGAAGATTATGATTCTGGTTGTTCGAACATGCTCCACCTAATTTCTGCCAATTCACAATTCTAGTTCTTTTGTTTAAAACTTTCAATTCAATTACTTGAATGTTTAGTCAAATTAAATAAGCCAGGGGCCTACTATTAATTCTTTCTGATGTTCTGTGAAAATTAAAACTTGTGAGATGCTTAGGTTCTCTGATTGACAATTATCCTATAATTACTGTGTTTCCAAGATTGTTAACTAGCAAGCTAGGAACTTTTTAAGTAACACTTGAGTCAAATAATTATGTGCTGCCAACATCTTGTTCACACATTCACTATCTGCGTAATTTTACTTGATGCAGCTCTACACTTATGAAAAGCAAGTCGTCTTTGCTTACAATGCTTTAGAATAATAAGGCTTTGGAATGTTGGGTGTATGATCAGAATAATTAGTAGGCGTTTACAGGATGACTTGCAGAATCAGATGATTCAACAAGTGATGTGTAATTAAGTTCTGGAAGTCTGATTAAATTTTTAAATCCTAATTGCAAGTACAACTGAACCGATAAGCTGCTAGATTCCTGATGTTTGATATTCTCTGCTGGTTGTAAGGATTGACTAGGGTGGCCAAGATTGTAATCTATCTGATTGCTTTGGGCTGAGGAAGAATTCAATCTGTGCAGAGAAGCAGTCATTGATTTTGTTAGAGTGTGCCCTGTAAATGGATCTGTGCGTGTATGCAGTGTGAAATAATGGTGCATCCCGTGGCATCCATTTGAGAAGGTCTGTTATTGGGGAAAATTTATGAGTGTGCCATCCGTTTGTGGAGGCACTGCTTGACAGATAATAATGATATGCGGCTTAGGTGGAAGAGCCACATCTGATTGATAAGAGCATTGTCTGTTGCTATGGGGAGGGAATGAGGCCTGATGCAGCTAAATGTTGATTAACATGTTCAATGCTTTGAAGAGCACTGTTTCAACCTGAAGGCTCTGGAACTGATAATCAAGTGCTGCATAACAAAGTTTCTAAACTGCTGCAAAAGAAGTGCCACATATTATTGTCTGATTGTATACATTGTGATGTGGAAATTATGCTGTAAAATCTGACAACATTGAAATGCTGTGTTGCTGCACAGTTTTCACTGTCACATAATTCTCATTACACATTTGGTATTAAAAATTAGTCTTAATATGTAGTAGCATGGTTGAGAATTCATTTGCCTGAATTCCTGAAAGTTACTACTTGAGGTAAAGCTGCAACAGTTCATCACATGATCATTTACTGATATTGATACAAATGTGATTCAGAAATGAATTTCGGTTTGAGGTGGAAAGTCTAGCAAGGCAGTCTTCCACTTGCAGGCATGATAATGGGTGACTGTCTTAACATGTGCTTGTGGTTGAAATTCCAGACTGCCTTCTCAGACTGAAATTTCATATTTGTCAAACATTTTTGAACAGTTCTGTTTCTGTCTGCATTGTAATCATTCTGAAAAAAATGTTTGGCGTTACTGCAGATAACCAGACGTTCTTTAAAATGACTTGAGCTGTAGTTTCACTTATTTATCTCTGTCCGTAGGTCCTGGTTTTGAAACGTATTTTTTTTAAACTGAACTTTTTGCAATAGCAACTTTGGAAACTTCATTTTTGCAAAAAGGTTGTCCAACGTCCAATTGTTTTCAAGTTGTAACTGTGCCAAGATTCAAAGCAACTTTTGTTTTGTTTACGTGACAGCACTTACTCATCAGACACTTGACTTATGGTACCCCGTGCCAGAGAATGACCTTGGATAGTATTGAAATTCCTAGCATTTCTCAGTTGTTAGCCAGATGCTCTTGAACTTACTGCCTGTTCCTGTCTGTTCTGAAGGTCCTCTGCCTCTTGTCATTATTAATATATAATTACATCCATTGATTGACTCTATACCTATATAGAACTATATGTCACTAGCCGAGTTGACCATTGCTGCTCCTTGCTGATTGGTCTTCCTCTTGGGGTAGTTGGACGTTTAGACCGCG
>JAQFXW010002130.1:0-13567 GCA_034693945.1 Dendrobaena attemsi
TCCGACACACCTTCGGGTAGTCGGGACCGCTTCTGAATAGTAGTGACTGTAAGGGGCGGTATAGAAATACACACATATATACATAACTTAACTGAATTCAAGTGTTGTTTATCTGTTTTTGGTTTGTCGTTGCGTAGGTCAGCGTCGACTCCCGGGTCCGCGAGCTGATAAACTGTAACATGGCCAATCCAACTACGCAAATCTTCGAAGAGGCTCAGATGCAGATCTTTACGCTGATGCAGCGCGACTCCTACCCAAGGTTCCTCAACTCTCAAGTCTACAAGCGTCTCCTCCAATGACCCTCGGCCGACCCCCGCGACCTACTGCTCGCCGCCGCAGACGACGGATGGGCGGACTGACGTTCACCGTCTCTTAGGACACGGGGGCGTGGGTGGCCCGCGACCGGGGAGAGACTGGCCGTTCTCCGAACGCGTGGAGTCGACCGGGTTGGGGGTTTTCTATTGGGTTTCGTGTTATTTAGAGTTGACCATAGATTTCTGTAGTTGATGCGTTTTTTGTTCTCGCCTGCCCTGTCGGTGTGTGATGAAGAGGCGAGGCGTTGAGGAGTGGTGCGGAAGACGATACCGGGGTTCTGTACCACGGGTTGTTGAGATGGCAGACTGATGCCAGAGCACCACTGAGCTTGTTCGTGGCTGAGGCTTTTTTGTGGAAGTTAGGGTGCATTTTGAAAGGGGCGTAGAGAGCGGGGTGTCCTGCCAGGCATTCGATCCGTCTCCTATTGATGATGCTGTTGAAGATGAAAGATGATGGTTGATGATGAATGATGATGGTGATAATTGTGCTCTACCTACATGTTTGGATGGAGTGCATAGTTGTAGTCTTGCAAAGATCTTTTTGTTCTCCGTTGACAAAATGGTTCCCCATTGGTCGTATAAATTTATCCTACTGGTATTAGACTATCGAGCTATAAAGTTACAATTTGCCGGCACGTTTCGTATTTTCTGTCTTAATCTCATTTTTTCAGTCTATCGACGATTTAGGCTGCATTTCATGCGTGTATGTAACTCCACTCCATAGATCTTTACGGTTTGGTGGCCGGGCAGTAGTTTCAGACTGGTACTAGTAACTCTTTGTCTTTTGGCAGTTAGTCAACTGGCATTTATTTATGAGTCACATGCTCTCTGTTGACTGGCATTTATTTACGAGTCACATACTCTCAGTTGACTGGCATTTATTTATGAGTTACATACTCCCAGTTGACTGGCATTTATTTATGAGTCACATACTCTCAGTTGACTGGCATTTATTTATGAGTCACAACTGTCACATACTCCCAGTTGACTGGCATTTATTTACGAGTCACATACTCCCAGTTGACTGGCATTTATTTATAAGTCATAACTGTCACATACTCTCAGTTGACTGGTATTTATTTATGACCCACATACTCCCAGTTGACTGGCATTGATTTATGAGTCACATACTCCCAGTTGACTGGCATTGATTTATGAGTCACATACTCCCAGTTGACTGGCATCTATTTATGGCTCACATACTCCCAGTTGACTGGCTCATTTATTTACGAGTCACATACTCTTGTTTGAGGTGATATTGGTTGTCAGAAGTTTGTGTGCAGATTATCGGATTATCATGTGTCATGCAGTTGATAGAAGTGGAATTTGGTGATGAGCAGGCGGTTTGGTTGAAGTCCTGCCAGTAGGAACCAGGGCGGGTCATGCTCATGGGTCGTGGCTGTCAGAAAGTGGTTGACAGACTGTCATGAGTAGTTTAGCTGTCTGAAATGGCTTCTGGTCATCAGAAAGAGGTTGACGGACTGTCACTAGTATTGTTGCTGTCTGAAATGTCTCCTGACTGTCAGAAATGATGCTTTGACTTTGTTATTCTTTACTGTGAGGCTGCATAGATGCACACGTTACCTAGTTTTAGCAAATTGGGTTTGATGGAAGAGCTCTTAAGGCGAGAGGAAGCTGACATTCGATGACAGTTTGACAAACTTTCCGTGATCATGTAGGACCAATACCATTCAATTATGTATCTAAACGACCAATTGCACTGAATCTCGGTATGAATACTAAAAATTACGGGGAGCGGTGGCCATAACTGACGAGTGGTTGGCGGACTGTCATGAATAGTGTTGCTGTTTGAAATGGCTCCTGGTTGTGAGCAGTTGGCATTGGCAGATGAACCGAGTGCTTACGTTGACTTTCTTTTTTCCTCGTACGAAGAGGCCGTACTTCGACAGACAGTAGAAATGTACCAATAATACTTTGTGTGACTTTACTCACACGGTGTTGTGACGCATGCATGCTCGATTGCTTCTGGTCTTCTGCAGCATGCCTCTGAGAATCGCAGTACCTCTTGTGGAGTGGCACAAGGGTCGAGAGGATGATGAACGCTCCATGTATGAAAACGTTTTTTTATATGTCTTAGTCAGTCTGCTGTAGCCTCGGAAAGTTTTGACCAGTGCTATGTATTATATTACATTGCAAAATATAAATTTTCTGGTGCTTGGTTCAGTGGATGAGCAAGTTGCTCTGCTATTAAAACCCAGAGGACGTGGAATTTCTGTTGTCAAACAAGGTTTTTTGCGAGCACTACCGAGCAGTATCAATTTATTTAGTTTAAGCTCTATATGACTCGGCATTAAGTTCTGCTCTGAATGTTCACGATTTGCATAATATTAGTATTACAATTCGCACAATATCATTTGGAATCTGTAAAAGGCTGGCATGATGACAAACGCCTAATACTTTGGAATCTCTTTTCGTTGAAATGGATTCCAATTTTAAGCGCATCATTGGTTATAATTATATCGTATTGTTGAACTGACCATACGCCAGTATCGGTGACTGTGCCTCAGTGTGGCATTTTCCTTGCTTTAGCACTGTGGCATACATCCTTAAGTCAGATGCCCATGGATAATAACCATTCCAGAACAATAATTATATCTCCTGAGTAGGCCGATTTCATGGACGTTACGCTGACTTCTGCATAATATATTAATAATTTCTTCTCTTACTTTGTCCTGAGTTATTCACATTATTATCCGTTCTTTTTGCGTTTTTGTTATAACAGTTGTTTGACCGATTTGTATCTGGAATGTAGTCGTAAACTTGTATTTCTGAGCTCCTCATTTTCAGATGTAACATTTTTTCTGATGTAAAATTTTACCGGAATAAATAAGAAGTTTTGTGAGTATAAGTTCTCTTTGGTCACCGGTTGATCAGGTTTTGTTCATTTTTACCTGTGTTTTTAAGTATTTAATTAAATTATTTTCTACATTTTTAAGTTATTCTTGGCTATACTCGACAGTAGTAAATATCGCACGATCTTTATCGTCGGCTATTTTTGACTTTACGACGACGGTAACTCCTCGAAAAGTCAAGGCGTCATTTACAAATGATCCGGCGTGGAACATGCTGACACTGAAGTTCACTGTATTTTGTATTTATCTTACGTCTTGTTTGGTGAAAGAAATTTTTACTGTTTATAATGCCATTAAATAGTCTGCCCCTTTCCAGTTTATAAATATGCCCTGTCTTATGTAAACGTAAGAGTCGAGAGGTTTTTATACCGGACCGTACCGGTTGACATGATGTCCCTGTGTTCTTCTTTCGTGTGTACCATATGTGCAGCATTTTAGATCCGTTTTCTTAGCATAAAATTGCTTCGGCTTTGCCCATTTCAATTTTAGTTGAATATCGATGTTGGGAGAAATTACAGTACGATTACGTTGTTAGCAGTACGGAAACTTGGCCTTTCAGGGAACTCAACTTTTGACCCACTCAGGGAGTTAATGATACTCCTCAGCAAAAGCATGCCGTACACATTGTACAGTTTATGGTGTCATTTATTTATTTAAGTATTAATTTATTTATTTACGTAGAGAACGATTGATTTGCGAAACAGGATGTGAGGATGAATAGTAGACTAGTTGGAGCCAGGATCAGATTCAGTTTAAAATACGCCCTGGATTGTTTATCTTTCCGCAAGACTAAAGCAGCTCGAATGACTTTACTTTGGACAGTACTAGTTTAATGGGTTTTTTTCATTGTGACCTACCTAGAACCTGAATTGCAAAAGTAACGAAGCTGAATTTTAAATTCTCTATTCTTGTTACGACTTCTTGTGTTGGCGATTTGCGGGTGGCTTTGTGCACTCTTCACTGATAAGAACTCAAGTCTTAGTCTGAAGGTATCTAATTATTAACGTGTATTCTTAACGTGGAATACTTTATAGACCATCCATCGTAGCATCTTTCTAATATAATTGCCTTAGTTGTGTCCACAGAAAAAAAACGTATGAAAGGCTCTGAATGTGGCTGCTTGTGAGGAGGTCTGGCTTTGGCTGAATTTCAAATTCTTGATTGTTGCTTTGGTTTCTTACTTTCATTTACTCGGGGCCTCTGCTGTCCCTTCGTTACCCCACAGTTTTGCAGAGAAAGTGGATAGTTTACTATGATCTGAACGGGCTTTGGTTTCACAGGACTTGACCTCAGCAGAATCGTATCTTATCCATAACTATAAGTATATGAAGTGTGCCTCTAAACCACGTTTGAGGGTAGGGGTTCAAACCAAGAATGGAGTGGTAATCGTAATCTTCGATTTGTTTAAATGCTACTCTAATAGCTATGCACGAAGCTGGAGCTTACTCAAAAGTGCTGTATCGTAATCAGAAATCGAACTAAAAAATCAAGAACCCATTAGGTATCAGTTGCTTTTAGTGAGGGTTATGCTTTGAAGACCTTGTTTTGCTTTACCGTGAGTCTGCCTTGCGGCCTGGTTTTCGCAAATCGATTTCGGTGGGAGCTCTTAAGGGCAAGAATGAAAGTGTGACGAACCTTCCATGATCGCGTCGGACCAATACCTTTCAATTTGAACTTAACTGACCAATGGCACCGAATCTCGGCTTGAATACTAAAAATAATGGTGAACTGTAGCCGTAACCGACCAATAGCATTCGACCTCGTATATAACTGACCAATAGCGTGGCAGGAATAGCAAGCATAGCAGACGATTGGCTGGCGAGTGTAAATATAGCTGACGAACCAATGTCTTTGAATTTCAGATGCGAGTAAACGAACGTTTTGCAACGCAGTGTGTTTCTAGTGCACTGGCCTCTTCTTTAGCCATTCATTTGATGTTTTCTGTGGCGGTTTTGAATGTCAAATGCATCCCAACAAAGCCAAGATTTCTTGACTGGCAGCTTGTGTTAAATTTGGAATAGGATTTTCACACGTTCACACCTTTTATGGTATAGTCCGTTGTATGAACTTAACAAGTTAACAGACTTGTTATCATCGGTCATGATGGCAATAACGACTGGCGATAACAGAGAAACTACATTTTTCTATCAGCGTTTATCTGTTAATATCCAACATCTTGCATTACTTTGAGGGTCATGAACTCGTGGCAGCTGACTGATTATAGTACTCACCTTGTAATGTATGTCCTAGCCTCATCCCCGTCAGAGACACTGTGTAGGGATTTGAGCATATCCTTCACTCACATTCGCTCAGCACCATAATTTACACTTGTTATGGTAGATCGCGGGCTTGAAAAGCGCTCCATTAAAGTTCTTGTGTTACTCTGACGAGAAACGCACAAAATCGTAAGCCGAGAAACAGCTGAAATCTGTTGCTTGACCCTGTGATGAATGCTTGAAAGTGAGTTGTGACAAGTGATCTCTTGTCTTGTCAGGGTGAAGTTTCCTTCTTCTTTCCATTCAAATCAGAAGTTATGCAGATAAGCAGTTAGTTTGCAGTTGCTGCTGCTGATACTTTTTACGTTTTGCTTTATAGCTGGACACGTTGCACGCTACTTTTCATTTAATTTTTATTCAGCAACAAAAAACATGTCAAACAAAAATTTAATTTGGCATAGACATGTTTACTAGGAGACCAAAAAGGGGCCACCCGGGAAATATTCTGTGAAGCACAATGTTTACAGCCAGCTAGTAGAAGCAATAGATAAATCCACTTTGTCGTGGTATGTGCTATTGAGATATTTTATGTGTGAATAGGACATGCTACATGTTAGTATCTGCAATTTATAGTGACCCCCTTCAAGGAATCTACTCACAGAGGCACTTATGAACCAGGTCAAGGAGATAATATGTCTTGAACAATGCATCAGAAGAATCAGGAAGATTCTGAGAATGAGAACGAATGTTCCAGACAGTAGGTCCAACGACAGAAAAAGCTCTGGGCTGCTTGACATATACAACATGTTACATGCTAATCGTGTAAGGTCCTTGAACAAGTCCGCCACTCACTCCGCTCAGTACCATGATCGTGTGTGCATTGCTGAACTTTGAAAGGGGGTCGGCATCGAATACGGTCGTATCGTGTGTTGTGATACCACACCTCCCAATCGATTTTATTTTGATTTTTTTACTGTGGAAACCATAACCTCTCTGTACTTGTGTATTGCTTTGTCAGTGCCCCTACCTAACAAACCATTCAGGTATGCGCTGAAAAGCCAACCAGTAATTAAATAATCGATTAATAACTTATAGCACGATTTTGAATAACTTAAATATCTTTTCGTAAACAGATGTTAAGCAAGAAATAAAGTTTGAACTACACATCTCTTGCAGTATACTAAAATAATGGTGATCTGTAGCCATAACCGACCAATAGCATTCGACCTCGTATAAAGCTGACCAATAGCATGGCAGGAATAGCAAGCCTAGCAGATGATTCGCTGGCGAGTGTAAGTTTCATGGGGAAATTTCCCCAGCAAATGCTTTTTGTCACCTAGGGACCTGAGTTTTAATATGGCAACATGTCGGAACAATTTTTTAATAGGTTTTCCTCTGGAACACCCATGTCCTCTCCTCCCGAAACGATAGTAGTTCCATAGAAAAACTCGAAAATCTTTTGTACTGCGGTACGTAGAAGGTCATGTTAAAGATCACTTGGAATTTTACGTTCCTGACTTCTAATGGTTGTGCGTTTGAGGTTACGGACTAGTAGTAACGAATCATGTTTTTGGTGTCTGTAACTGATACGGTCAGACCATAATGTGTTGAATAGTTTTGTTTTGTGTCAAATTATGTGGTAGATGATTCTGTTGAAGATTGCATGACTTGACTTGATGTGTGGCAGGCCTGGTAACAGATCGTATGGTTACATGATAGAAGATCATAATTATGGTAAATGATAGTAGATTATGTGGTAGTTGATCATAATTATGATGAGATATGATAGTATGATTGCGGATCATATGGTAGCAGATGATACAGTAACAACTGATCATATGGTACCAGATCATTATGGTAACGTGATCATGTGGTAAAAGATCTTATGGTAGCATGATTACAAATCATAATTATGGTGGTGACAGATGAAATGGGCATGAGAAGTTATTGCGTTGCATCAGATTTGGTAGTATCCTTTGAGAGTGTTCTTGCGATGATTGAAGTGCTGTTAAATGGATACTTTGATGAGATGGGTAGATAAATGGAAAATAGCGCACGGTGAATTGAAGCGTCACTTTTGTCGAACTTTCGTTTGTTTCGTTTTCAAACAGAAGCACAAATTTTTCATGTTCCTGGATACTAACTGGCAGGACTGTTGTTGTTGCATCTTTTAACGAGATATTGTTATTAACTGAGTTTCTGGTTTTCTTTGTTTCTGGTATTTAATATACGGTGCATGTTCTATAGTTTTACGTTTGCCCTCTTCTTCGTTTGTTTGTTTCGTAAATGTCGTTGATGGAGAGAGAATTACGATCGAGTTAGAGAATTTGATTTTCGAGACTGAAGAGGGAGAATTCCATTGAATTGAGAGGAGAATTATTGCAGTTGGATGGGAGAATTTGATTTGACTGAGAATTGAATTCCACTTGACTCGTAGGATAATTTCAGTAATGTAAAAGAATTTGAACTGTGTTCTGGTTAATAGATGGAATTTTGTGATATGTTTCTACGACAATTTAGGGAGACATTTTTAAAAAAATATTTGAAATATCTTTTTGTAGTGCCGATCAAACGGGTTTGCTGTGACCGACTGGACAAGTTTCAGAGTCACTAGTATCAGCAGGATGAAGAGAGTCTGAGAGCGAGAAACAGAAAGACAGAGAAACAGAGCGAGAGAGAAAGACACAGAGAGAGGGAGATGAATAGGCGCTGAGAACAGTCAGAGAGGTTAACAGAGATAAACGGGGTAGAGAGACCGCGATGATGTAGTTGGATGGTGAAAGAAATGGCAATGCTCGGATATATGTTCAGACAATTTTTTTGGTTACAGTACTATTGAAGATAGTAGATTAGCTGAAATATAGTACGGTCTATTTTGGTTTGTCTCTTCTTTAATCTGCTACCCCATTTTCACTCTTCTGCAGTGTTCTTTTTACCAGCAGTGCCAGTTATAATAGCAAGAAAACAATGTTACTTGTCAAACGTTTGTACCGTGTTGCAGCTAAATGCCTTTGCAACAGACTGCACTGCTGTCGGTCGTTCTACCACGAGTTGGCAGCGGAGGACGGACTGTTTGCGTACAATAATAATGAATTAATTCGGTGAATGTGTTGAGGGATCTTTGCATCTTCAAACTTGTCATGATTTTAGCCTTTGAGGAACATTTCTTCTGACTTCGGAAATAGAATGCCGCTGATTTCAGAAGGTGCTTAATTCTTAGAGCAGTGTCTTTCTACGCCTTTGTGCACGTGGAAGACTTTGAGATCGCGTCTTGACAGGGCGATCAAGGCGAAAGTTTCTTGGTAAACTGCCTGGCTCCATAATTATAGATACCTATTTTGAAAGATGGCCTGTAAATATATGCAACACTAGGCAAGCAAAGTATGCGGTTTCTTTCGGTTATGTGCAGGGCAGCCCAAATACTCAACTGCAAATATATATATTATATATAATATACATGCAAATATATATATTATATATAATATGAACTATTATAGGAGATAAATAATTATATACATAGAATTATATGTTGGCTGTTTGTATTTTACTTATATATTGCTGTCAACGTGGTTTGCTTGTATTTCTTTTTATTGGCCAATATTTACGAGTTTTATTTGACTTGGTTTGAAGTTTTGATGTTGTAGATATAGATAGTGTTGCTGTTCTAGTACCAACGTGGCTTACGTCCAGATTACGTCTCTCGTCTTGTACAAAAAACGTGTTAGAGATCATATTACAATATTACGTAGACCCTGATCAGTAGAACAATTATTCATGTTATTGTAAATTTATTATAATAATTGATTGATGATATTATTATTATTATTATTATTGTAACTGTTCGTATTATTTCTTAGGACTGGTAGATTTTGCAGATTTTGTGGGGTTTTGTGTTATCTGGATGTCGTTTATACTCTGCATAATATTAAATAATTATTTATTAAGCTCGTTTGTTTCTTGCTTTCTCGGGGTTTGGGGCGTTTCGTGAACGGGTATACGGGTATCTTCGCCCTCTGCACCAAAGTCTGGCTCACATTGTGCTGTTCATTTGCTATTTGTACTACATACATGTAACTGCATGTGAGCAATGCTATGCATATCTGTAGGTAAGTGTGAATGAGTGTATGTGTTTCAGTAAATGTGAATTTATCATGTTGTTGCATGTGTGCATGCATGCATGGATTGCGTGTACACGTCTATCTAAGTGTCACGTATAATGGAATATATGCCTTTGTGTGTCTATGCATGTATGGTAGTATTTGAGCATGTATGTATCGTATGTAGCTGCATGCTTGTATGCATGTATTTATGCATGCATATGTGTAAGTATATATGAATATGTATTCTTAACTCTATTTATGTATTTGTGTGTATGACTTGTACCGTTGTACGTATCAATCAATCAATCATTACAGACATTTGTATATCACCCCCTGATAACAAATAGAAACCCAAATTTCTTTCGTCGCCTTACTTTTCTGGCACTTCAGCTGTTATGCCGAATTCCTAGAACGGTATGACGCATATCGGTCACGTTTTTTCTTTAGGCGAAATGAGGTTACAAGTCCAACACACACACACAGACACACATTACAAAATTGAGATGCCAAAAAAGCAGTTCTATTTACTAAGCTCTCTATGCTCGTAAAACTAATAACCGGAAATGGAGTGGCTGATAATATAAGAGGAAAGGAGAACAATCCTATGTACAACGTGCTGGAAAAACACTCGGTTTCCGTTAAGGGGAGTCGATAAAATAAAACGCCTGCTTGAAAATGCGGGGGCAGAGTCGGTGGCACTCCCCGCATTTGACACAAAATATAAAACAATTTCTGAATGATATATGAAACGCCCACTCAAAGGCGGGGCTGCCTTTGCAAGAGAACGTGACCAGTGGTGGTGGTTGATTAGTCACTTGGTTAAAAGAAATTCTATCGCTCCCATCCTCAAATCACCATTGGCTAAAAATCCCAAATGAGTCACTTCAATAACCTAGCTGGGCAATAATTATTGCCTACAATACCTGCAGTCAGTTTGTATATCCATAGCATCAAGGCTGATGGCTGGATTTTTTTTTGGGTGTGTTTCTCTGACGAATTTTTTGGGGGGGCTTCAAGTTGTAAAAGTTAATGACCTTTTTATAGTCCCAAGTCCCAACATGACCTTTTTATAGTCCCAACCAACTTCTGAAAATTGTCATCATTGCATCCGCCAATAAAGTTGTTGACATTTTTTCTTTCTTTTATCATTCCTACCATAAAATTTATTTTACATTATTTCGTTTTGGGGAAGGGGTGTTCTATGGCTAAAATTAAAATTTTTCTACCTTTCCACAATAAAAACAAAATTTTATATTGCCATTTTGCAATTCCGGGGTGTTCAAACACCCAAAACACCCCCTGCCTACGGCCTTCCATAGCATCATTTGTGCTTTAGAGTAAAGAACTTTGTTGAAACCCAAGAAGTAGCAGTTTAAAACAGTTAGAGCAGTTTAAAACGGTTAATTCTGAAAGGGGTGGGCCAGTGCACCTCTTGGCGTATGTGCGAGCGCCCATATATTTATTTTTTAACATATTTCTATACCGCCCGTTCAAGTCCATTTACTACTCCGAGGCGGTCCCGATCACAGCACGGAGGTGTGTCGGAGTTAACACGCGGAAGCGCCACGAGCAATAATTATTAAATGAAGGACTTGCTCCAGGTCCTTATGCGGCGGGTAGGATTCGAACCTGCAACCCTTCGGTTGCAAGGCGGCGACCTTCACCACTACACTACCATGGCCAGTAGCACGTCTTTGTAGACTCCTTCCATGGTTGCCATAAAAATTTTTGCCGAGTATCGTTTTTTTTACGGTTTCAGGTCCAATGCTTCCTCTGACTCCATCAATACCACACCCTACTCTCAAAGTACCACACCCCACTCTCAAAGTACCACACCCCACTCTCAAAGTACTACACCCCACTCTCAAAGTACCACACCCCACTCTCAAAGTACTACACCCCACTCTCAAAGTACTACACCCCACTCTCAAAGTACCACACCCCACTCTCAAAGTACCACACCCACTCTCAAAGTACCACACCCACTCTCAAAGTACCACACCCACTCTCAAAGTACCACAACCCACTCTCAACTCTTCTTATCACTTAAGCTGTCATGCAGCAGGATATTACCAAGGCACAACTAGATAAATCATGAATTCATCCTTGATATTAATAATACTGTACACTGTCCAAAAGTTCAAGAAAAACGGTAACATACTTAGAATCAAAATGCTTATAGCTGCACGTGATAACTAGCAATCTATTGGCAGTTGATAGAACGCTAGGCAATGTTACACGCTTATTATGCAACCTCTGTAATTCATCTCTAAAGTGCGAGCACTGATCGGACACAAAGTTTGCAATAACTACAATGCATCATGCAACAAGAACGCAACACATCAAGATTCGCCCCAACGCAGATGCAGCCTTCTAGATACAGCGAAAAACGAAATGCCCTTCTACAAAATTATCTACACTTGCACGATTGTCTAGTTGTGGCACATTTATAATTCACGTAGTGTAACAGTTTAAAATATAGCTCCTCTATTTGAAAAATCGCTTGCTTGAACACTGCCTTCGATATCTGAAGTCAAAGACAGTAACAGAGAAATGTGTCAGAGATATATAGAGTCATGTCAGAAAGAAAGAAATGTCAAACAAAGAAACGTCACCAAGAAGTGACAAAAGACAAAGAAATATCAGATTTAGAATACTGTCGGAAACCAAGAAATGATAGAAATTTCACAGATAAAGAAGCAACAGATACAAAAAGACAAGTAAAACTACAATTCCACAAAAAATGACAAAAACAAAGAAATTACCGAAACAAAGAAACACGAAATAAAAGTGAACAACAAGAAAGATTTTCTTCAGAAGTAAAGAAATATCAGAAACAAATACATCAATCAATCAATCAGCTAAAATTTATATAGCGCTCCTACAAGATATCTACTCAGAAGCGCTCCCAACCCAGGCTAAGCGAAAGTAAGTAGATTTTAGTAGGGCAAAGTAAGGAGTAGGGTACGCTCGTGGGAGGCTCCGCAGCTCCACAGATAGCTCGTTCCACGTGCTGGGGCCAACTACGGAGAAGGCTCGCTGTTTCATCGTGGCCGTATGAGCGAATGGCCGAAGAACTTCCAATAACAGTAGAAAACGAAAAGACAAATGGTATTTAAGAACAGGAAATTTCCTACTGTACTCCTTTGCAACTACTATAATGTTAAAAAAATTTACAGCCATAAAACGCCTGGCGGAACGAGTCTAGTCAAGTCAAATTTACAACGATCAAAGGGCAATAGAATTATGTGTTTTCATAATTTTTACCCGTGCATGTTGTGTGCTACAAACATTCTCTAAAAGGTTTACAGAAGAAAGTCTCGTCCAGGACTTGTGTTAGAAGACTAAAGTCAAAGGTCTGGGTCTTTGGTACAGGTTTCATCGTAAAAGTTCTCTTGCTGCTGATGCTCCGTTTCCTAAGTAAGCTTCCAGGCATTGCGCATCATCAGGTCAAAGTAGGCGTCGTTGTCAATTGAAGCACTAACTCCAGAATAATAGTTGACGAATTCCTCCTCTGTGACCTGCCAAAAAATTGCTTTACACTTAATTATCATAATATTGTAACTCAAGACTTTATTTATTTATTTTTATTTATTTATTCACACATTTCTATACCGCACCTTCAAGTCTCCTACTACTCGGAGACGGTCCCGACTATAGCCCAGAGGTGTGTCGGAGTTTACACGCCGAAGCGCCACGAGCAAATGTGAGTGAAGGACTTTCCCAAGGTCCCTACGCAGCGGCTTGGGTGGGAATCGAACCCGCCTCGACCTTTCGGACGCGAGGCGATGACTCTAACACTTGCGCCACGACGCCTGTAATACCCTGTATACATGTACCTATGTATGTATGACGTTGCGTAGTATTGTATACATAAAATATGTATGTATAGGCGTATGTACGTATATGTGTATCTTTGTATGCACACGCATTTATGTGTTATGCATCTGGTATAATATATTGTATTGTATTACATCCATAGATTTCTAAAGCGCCTCTTTCAGTACAACCTAATCAGAGGCGCTCCCAGTGCGTTGGACCCGTGAGAAAAGATAAGTTTTAAG